>JAKTVB010000030.1:0-120023 GCA_030556995.1 Pichia gijzeniarum
GAGTGACCGTTTCGACACCGTGCAGCTATCCTCCTTGCTTTCGGTGACGACTATGGTCACCGTTGCAGTGTTGTCCACGCTAACAACGTTGCTGTTCTTCCAGACGGTGCAAACGCTTCCCTTTGGCAACCACTACCTGGAGCACTTGTCCAGGCAGGTGTCAAATCTTGGAAATCTCGCCCAAAACAATGCCGATGATTCAAAATGCTCCTTGGACGGCTTACAAAGAAACTTCTACACCAAGGACGGCATCACACACGACGTGTTCGTCAAGGGCGTGCACTCTCACAACGACTACTGGAGAAAGAGACCCCTACTTGATGCCCTATCACTGGGGGTGCAGTCCGTGGAGGCCGATATCTGGTACTTCCCCGACGCGAATGACACCGAAGTCTTGGTGGGTCATTCCGAGAGGTCTCTACGTGAGGAGCGGTTGTTGGAAAGCCTGTATCTAGATCCCCTCCACGCGATCTTAAGCGGGTCTAACAACAAGAATGGATCTCATTTGGGGCTAAAAGAGAAGGAGAAGGGGGAGGGTAATGGGAAGGTTGCTGGTGTGTGGGACACGGATTCGGAAAAAACGCTTTACCTTTTCGTGGATTTCAAAACCAATGGTGATGAATTGTTCGACATTTTATCCAGCAAACTAGGCAGGTTCAGAGATGAAGGCTGGTTATCGTGGTACAACACGACCAGCGAAAAATTCCACTGGGGACCGATTACAATTGTTGGTACCGGTAACACGCCGTTGGAGAGGGTTTTGAGCCAGGGAGAGAGACGTGAGATTTTTTTTGATGGTCCCCTGAATGCCCTCAATGAGACTTTCACAATAGGGGTGAGTCCGATCGTTTCAGCATCGCTAAGGCAACTAACGGGCACTTCTCATATCGGTACCGGTGGACTTACAGAAGAGCAGGTTGTGCAGATATCCAACAAAGTTGAAATGGCCCACTCAATGGGTGTCAAGACGAGGATCTGGGACACACCGTGGTGGCCCGTCAGCACCAAGTACAAGCTCTGGACGCAGGTGATGGCGGTGGGTTCGGATTTCCTCAATGCGGACGACTTATCGGATGCTGTGAGCTTCCGGTCGTGATTTCCCGACCGTATAGTCTCGTCACGCTTTCGCCATCTTCCGCCATCTTCCGCCATGTCCCAGCAACTTTTATCTATAACTCTGTATACAAGCAGTAATTAAAATGCACGTACGCTTACTCCCAAGCGGCAACACGAAACACTACGAAACAACACAACACGAAACCAGCGAAAGCAACCGAGCGCAATCGGGCGGGAATCTTGCGCGCTTCCTTTTTGGGCAGGGGGCTGCCGATCGCGCCGCGCGTGAATGGACTAAAATAGAACTAGTGTTAGACTATAGTATAGTGTATTAAAACAGACGAAATTAATGGAGAAGTGATACAGAAAGAGGAAAGCAAGAGAAAGGGGAGGGGGAAGAGAAGAGAAGAAAAAAAAATACTAAATATAAGAGAAAAAAAAAGGGGTCGTAAATAAGGTTGCGTGTACTTTTCTAATCGGTTATGTTCCAAGTAACAGAGTAGAAGAGGTGGCCAGGCAACGAGAAATAATGCAATAGGGAAAGTGCGAGGTGCAAAATGCAAAATGCAAAATAGGAAATGAGAGTGGAAAGGAAAAAATGAAAATGAAAATGAAAAACGAAGGTGAATACAAAAGGTGAAACAGCAGGATCGTGAATTGCCACAAACCGATTTCCCGAAAGTGGCTGTTCCAAGGCCAAGCCCGAGCGGGAATGTGAGGATTTCAAAATTGCTGCTGGTTTCTCCTAATTTTTTGTTGTTGCTGTTACATTGGATCTACAAATGTAAATCATAGGGTATCCAAGTTACTGTAGACGTAGTTTGGATCTATTGGCTCCTGGACGTCCAACTCGTAAAAGTAAGGTAAATCACCCACGAGATCCAAGTTACCGGCTGGATAGTAATCACAAACAATGAAATAACCGAGGTATTGATCACAGTATTTGTAACCACATCCCACATCGGTAGTTTCCGTCCACACCAATTGGGTGAAGTGACCAGTGCTACTAGCAAATCCCGGTTCACTGTAGTTATAGACTGAAATTTCGTCGAACCAAGCCTTGATACCGGCTGCGGTTTCGAAAGGATAACCGATGGCTAAATTTTCACCCATGTCCTCACCATTGTAGTCAAGGTCGGAGTGAGAGAGTCCCGAACCACATACGTAGTTGTCTGCAAATTCCTGGGTCGATGCTGCAATTTCACTGTTCCAAACCAGTGGATTTGTGTTTTGCATTAATGATCTGTAGAAGTTCTGCTTTTCTAGGTAGGTTTGTGCAAAAGAGAATGTAGGGGTGGCGCTTGCGGATGAGCTTGAAGAGGAGGTTGTTTTGGACTTGGTAGTTGATGTGGATTTGGATTTGGTAGTGGATGATGTAGTGGATGATGAGGTAGTAGAGGATGATAAAGAGCTTGATGAAGATGTGCTAGTTTTAGGCTTGGTTGCAGTTGATTTTGTTGTTGGCAATTTTGTAGTCGATGATGATGTTGTGGATGAGGTAGTAGGAGAAGTAGTGGAAGAGGTGGTAGGTACTGTGCTAGATGATGTAGTAGAAGAGGTTGTAGATGAGGTTGTAGATGATGTGGTAGGTGAGGTTGTAGATGATGTGGTAGGTGAGGTCGTAGATGATGTGGTAGATGAGGTTGTAGATGATGTGGTAGGTGAGGTAGTAGATGATGTGGTAGGTGATGTGGTAGGTGAGGTAGTAGATGAGGTTGTAGAAGAGGTGGTAGGCACTGTGCTAGATGAGGTTGTGGATGAGGTGGTAGAAGAGGTGGTAGGTGAAGTACTAGAGGATGTGGTAGATGATGTGGTAGATGAGGTAGTAGATGAAGTAGTAGATGAAGTACTAGATTTTGATTTGGTAACTGTTGCCTTGGTGGTTGGTAACTTGGTGGTCGATGAGGATGTCGATGAGGATGCTATAGATGAAGAACTCGACACGGATGTAATCGAAGAAGAAGTTGATTTAACCGCTGATGATAGTATTGACTCAGATGTGGATAAAACTTTTGGAGGAGCTGCCGATGATACTACTGACTTGGATGTTGATAAAGTCTTTGGTGCAGCCGCTGATGATAATATTGACTCAGATGTGGATAAAACCTTTGGTGCAGCTGCCGAGGATACTTTTGGCACGGATGTGGACGAAACCTTTGATAAAGCTGTGGAAGATGTGCTTGTTTTAGCTGCTGCCACTGATGATGATGATGATGATGATGATGATGACTTGGTGACAGATGTAGTGGATGATGTGGTCGATGATGAACTCACCTTTGCTGTCGTTGTAGAGGATGAGGAAGCAGAGGAAGTATCAGACACCTGGCTTGCATTTGGGAAGGCCAGGTTTTTCGTTGAATAAGAAGTCAAAGTGACGACGTCGGTACATGTTGGTTCCTGCTCCGAAATCAGAGGTAATGCAGAGACTGCGGATAGAGAGTATAGGATGGAGTAAACCAAGGAAGACGATAACTTCATGTTTGGGTATGATCAATTGGATTGAACGGATTGATTAATAGAGAAAGGAAGTGAAGAAGGAAAGGAAGAAAGAAACAAGCAAACAAACGAGGAGAGAAGGAAGGATAGAAGGAAAGGGAAGAGGAACTATATATATATCTATACGTGCAATGCCAAGATTGAATTGATCCGTGAGATGGAGGAATGGAAGTACCGATACGTATACGGGATTAGCTACGGGTTCGTCGAGATCCACTCATCACCACGAAGAGCAGGCGATAAATAGCGACATATTGGGATAAATTGGAACGACTGGCACCAGTGGTGATGGAAATGACGAACTGAAGAAACATGTGAGAGAGAACAATGCAAGTGGCACAACCGTACCTCGACGCGTGTTTGGCTGCAAACAATGCATACACCAACATAGCAAGAGAGATACCTCCGTGGTAGTGTGTTAGCTATGCACCGATCTGCATGCACGCGGCCCAAAGGGGACATCACGGCGCTAGGTCCGTTGCTGGCTCGCGCTTTTGCTATTTTTGCTGTTTTTGCTGTTTTTGTTGTTTTTCCCGTTTTTCCCGTAGCCGCCACCTGGCGCCACTTGGCTCACTCTACGCACGTTTTTCGCCCCATTTTACGCTAGTGGCGCACTAGCAACCGTGCTAAGGCGCACTAGTGGTGTTTCCGCGCAACTCCGCGCAACTCAGCGCAACTCAGCGCAACTTAATGCCGCTGTGCTGCTACTACCAGTGGCCGACGCGTCGACGCCGGGCCGACGCCGGTTTGCTGCTGCGCCACCCGGCTTTAAGCGTCGCCACCGCCACCGGCGTCGGCCCGGCCCGGCGTCGCTTCGTTTCGCTTCGTTTCGCCTCGTTTCGCCTCTTCTACTTCTTCCACCACACCAGAAGCTTTTTCCCTCCTCCTTACTCATCTCCTTTCCCAACCACTTCCCAACCACTTCCCATTCACACTGCTGGGCCTACCAACCACATCCAGCAGCACCAATTTATCCTCGGTGGTACGCAAAATCTGCCTACTATTTCCTTTCCCGCTTTATTTCCTCTTTCGTGCTTGTCCTCTTCCCCCATTGTTGTTTCATATCGCCCACCACTTTTTCGCCTCGTTTGCCGCACCACCTTTTCTTCTATTAATTAATTAACTATTGGCTACTGGCGCCATCAACTATTAACTTTACATCAACAATGCACGCCGTTCGTAAATTATTATTTAATCACCTCATTTATACACTACACTCCTTCACCTTCGCCCCCCCCCCCCCCCTCTATTGCCGTCCCCATCGTCAACTTAATCGCATATTACATAATTACATCACATCAACGCATCAGATCTCCTCTCCCGAATGGGCGCCTCCCGTCCTTTCCAATACCCACAACAGAAATTGCCTAAATACCATATTGCCGCTACAACCACCAAAAACACTTTATTCACCTTGCTGATGTTGTCCAACATCTCATTGAACATCCTCGAAATCACCTGAACCCCCAATTCACTCAAAAAAACCCTCGTATAGTGTCTGTTTTCGCCCTCATTGAAACACACCCTCCATTCCAAACATTCCTCCTTCAACGCAGGCAACTGTCCATACTCATCGCATCTATTCAATTCATACTCCTCATAACATTGTTCCATCTGCATCCTCTCCCTCACCAAAATCCTCTCATACTCAATCCCAATGTCCTTCTTCAATTGTCTCAATATCAAATACCCAACCACAACAATCAACGAATAATTGATGCTCTTCTTGATACCTTCAAATAGCGGTATCATCCTATCGTCCCAGCCTTCATTGGACCGTTTCTCTCCCGCAGCCACTATATTGTAAAAATGATTATGTACTATTATCTTCTTACCCTCATCATACCTCCCCCAGTATGACTCCCTCGCTCGATCCCAGCTTATCTCCTTACCAGCATCATCATCATCATCATCATCATCATCACAATGGCTCAATTCTTCCTCCTGCAGTTTCGATTTCCATCCTACCAAGTATCCCTGACTCTCAGGATGTAGTATCGTTCCAATCAATGACCGTTCTTCTACACCTGTCTCCTCCGCCATATCTTGCGTTGCTTCCTCACACACCTCTTGAGGCCTTTCTTCTTCTACCGGTGCCGTTGATCTCGTCCTCTGTCTACATTCAATCTCCGGGTCCTCACACACACTGTGTTCCTCACTATAGTCCTCCATAATTATATCCTCATCAACATATCCGGCATTCACTTCTGCACCCAGCCGTAACTTCGCAGTAAGATCAAACAAAATCTGGTTATCCATCTTGTCCATCTACGATCGACAGATCAATATATCCATTCATCCACACACACACACGTCAGCAATTGACAGGTACGCATGAATCTACGTTTTTTTTATTTATTTATTTATTTTCTAATTTTTTTTTTTCCTCTTTCGCTAATCAAATGAAAAAAAAAAATCAAAAAAGAATATATTCAATATTTTTTTTTCTTGCACTATTATCATCCCAATTCTGTATATAAATAATGGCTTCCAACAGGAAAAAGAAGGAGAAGAAGAAGGACTTTGTAAAACCAAAGCTAAAAGTGGGTAAAACAGCAGCTCAAAATGCTAACCACACTTCCACAGAATTCAAAGCGAAAAGAATAAACATCTCCTCTTCGACAAAACATCTTCTTACTTCCACTAACGTTGCCGGCGGCTCGGCGGAGTACTTGAAAAAAATTTCCGTTCTTCGCAAGACAACAGCAAACTTAAACTCGAGAAAGGAAATTTTGGCTGAAATTTTGGAAGATCTTAAAAAAGATCCGTATCAGCAGTCACACCAGATTCCACTGGATGAACTGATCAAGGTTTTGAAAACTCTTTTCTTGGATCAATCCAAGAAAATAAGAACCGATGCAAGAACTACTTTAGAGGAGCTCATCAAAAATCACAATAATCTAATCATACTCAACCACGACTCAATCATGTTATTCATCTTCAGTGCAATGACCCATCTTAAACCCACAATTAGACAGGACTCAATATACACACTACGTGCCATTCTTGACGGGGGTGAAAGATTGAGGCAGCTTACTATTGCAAATTATTGGATCCGTGTATGGAAGAACATTTTGGTTCTCATGAACTGGAAAAAGGAAAATAAATCTTACGTTGATGCCAACGATTTCAAAGATTTCGAGGGCATGAGATTGGAGCAGTTGAAATTCCTCTACGATTTCCTTTTTTCAGGATGCGTACAGCCAACTAATGAACAACAAAACGAGTTTCATCATGTCGTCCAGTATCACTCTCTGTTACCCACCTATATGATCAAACCAAACATGGGTATGTTGTATCGAAATTTGAAACTCTTTGGAAGCATCAACATAGTTTCCAACACCATCAGCACGTTGGAAAAATCAACAGATGATGACGACAGTAATTTGCTAGATGATACGATGTTGTGTGAAGATCTCGATGATCGTGTTCGGGTCTTTATTGAAGGGTTCTACGCTTCTGTGAATAACGGATTGAAAGATTTCACAAAAGTGGAGGATCAGAAAATCGTTTTGCTCGCAAATAAGTTGCTGAAGTTGGTGGAAGAGGTGAAGGTTGCCTATAATAATATATCTGACTAGTTTAGAACGCTATGTATATATATATATCTATTTACACTCTAATTTTGTGGTGGTCTTGAACTCGATTCTTCTGGCGGAGCATCCGAGTTCGAGCTCGAACTGGAGCTCGAATCAGACTCCGAATCAGACTCAGATTCCGACTCAGATTCCGACTCAGATTCAGATTTAGATTCAGATTCAGATTCAGATTCAGATTCAGATCCCTCTCCAGTAAATTTCACCACTTCTTTGTCGATCTTCTCCTTGGTTATGTAAAACGTTGGGAACTCAATTACCAAACGACCAAATAGTGCATCTGATATCTTAGTACTCGGCGGTATCGCCACAAAAACATTCTTTTCAGTATCCTTAAACAGAATCCTATAATCCTCCCCTTGATCCACCCATTCTTTAGGTATCAAGCTTTCCAAAGTCGACGATTCATTCGATCTAAACTTTAAATACCTTTTCAACACCTGGCAATTGCCATCAATCAGCAACCATTCAATCGTCCAAACCCAGTTCACGCCCCTGCCGCCACTCTTATTACACTTTCCTCGCTCCATCCCAAATGGCACCTTCTTCACTCTGACACCACGTTGATTTATCCATTTCGTTAGGCTTTGTCCTTGGCCCCTTGATTTGAAGGACCGTTTCATGATTTTCATGTCCTCACGTTTCCGTTTCGTCAGCTCCAACGATCGATTGACTTTAAGTAGAAAATTATAATCCCTCTGCACGTCCTCCCCACCAAGTGCATTCTTCTTGATATACGTATTTCGGGTACCCAATGTTGCATCACTCACTCCCGAACAGGATTTCTCAGTCTTGTGTGTTTTGAAGCAAAGAAGACTGCATGTACGTGCCTGGCAACGCGGACACGTATATTTCGACTCGATTTTGTTGCATACTTGGCAAAGCATCGTGTGCTGGATGCGTCCACAAACCCAGTATATTTATGCATGGAAAAGATGTCAAATTCATGTTGTAAAATTTGCATGGAATTACGTAATTTTTATGAAGAATAGGTAGGATCATGGATAATGGTGCCAATACAAGGTGACTTTGGTCCAAGTGTCTTTAGAATTGGTTTGAACCGTTCTGCAAAGATCAAAACAGGAAAAGTCAGCCAGGTTTCCCGACTTCCGAAATGTTTTCATGCAAATCACGTAAACTAGTTTTATTGTGAAGGAAAGTTAACTTAAAAGTGAAACGCGTTGAACTTTCGAAAACTTTGCTACGATTGGAATTCCTTCTGCAATATACTGCAACACACAAGCAAATCATGTCACTTTGGGCAGATAAATATAGGCCGAAGTCATTGGATAAGCTAGACTACCATGGCGAAATCACTGAACAATTGACTAGACTGGCCGATGCAGGCGCAAATTTCCCACACTTACTAGTTTATGGACCATCGGGTGCCGGAAAGAAAACACGTGTGATGACATTGTTGCGGAGATTGTACGGATCGGGAGGTGGGAGTATCGACAACTTGAAAGTTGATGTCAAGACTTTTGTTACCCCATCAAATAGAAAGCTAGAATTCAATGTCATTTCCAGTCCTTTCCACATGGAAATTACACCAAGTGACATGGGTAATAACGATCGAATTGTAATTCAAGATTTGTTGAAGGAAATCGGTCAGACTGAAGCGCTTGATTTTTCGGGCTTGTTCCATATCGCCAAAAAGGATAATGCTGCGGATGGTGAACTACAGGTTCAGAGAAAATTTAAAGTTGTTATTATAAACGAAAGTGAAAAATTGAGTCGAGATGCTCAAGCTGCATTAAGAAGAACAATGGAAAAATTTAGTGGCTCAATCAGATTAATCTTGGTGTGTGATAGTACTTCGAACATAATTGACCCCATCAAGTCACGTACTTTGGGTATCAGAATTGGATTACCTGAAAAAGAACCAATCAGGCATGTGTTTGAGCATATTCTAAACAACGAAAATGACGCAAAGAAATGCTTTCCCGAAGATTGGGATGAACGCTGCATTGTGTTCGATCATATCATCGAAGAAAGTGACTACAATCTAAGGTTGGGTATAATGATACTTGAGGCAATGTATATGAACCATGATTCAATTAATATTCACACACCAGTTATTAAGCCCGACTGGCAGCTAGTGATTGAAAGCTTGGCCAAGGGAATCATAAAAGATAGATCAGTTGCAAGGTTGACGAGTAGCAGAACTATCTTGTACGAATTGTTATCACATGCGATTCCTGGTAAATTGATATTGGAAAAATTGCTGTTTTCATTTATTAAATTTATTGATGATTTCAGTGGATTTAAAGACATTACTAAAATCAAGCTGGAAATTGTAAGCGCAGCTGCATTGTTTGATGAGAGGTTAACGTTGGGCAGTAAGGATATATTCCATTTGGAAGGGTTCATCACTAGAGTGATGGTGATACTTGAAACCGATATCAACGGCTAAAATGCGGATGGATCAGATTAGTAATTTAGTGTTTTAGTTCTATATACATGTAACATGAGACTCATTTACGACCTGTGAACTTAGCAAATTCTGGGTCTTTGGACTTTAAAAAGTTTGCGTATTCTCTGGAAGGACTTTTCTTTGATTCTTCCAAATAATTGATCTCGGGTTTTTCTTCAACGAAGGAGTTTCCTAACCTCGCAGGCGTGTCCTTGTCAATAAATTCCCAAATACCAGGCAATTTTTCACAAGCCCTTCTAAGAGAATCCTTGGCCGCATGACGATGCATACCGTCCACCTCAAACACAACCTTACCGGTTGGAACCCTAGCAGCCCAGTGATCAAAAGGACCCTTACCCTTACCCATACGGGTCGCATTACCCTTAATACAGACCGCAACGTTGGTGCACAATCTCTTCCAATGAGTACCTTGGTTTTTCCTGGCAAATCTAGTCAAAACATTATCAGCAGCGTGAAGCTGGGCAGCGGTCAATCTCATACCTTCACTTTTGAGACGCATACCATAGGTGCCAAATTCTAAAGTTGTACCCTTTATAGAGCCACCGGTACGGACCGTAACTCTACCCTTTTGCTTCTTCTTCACTTGTTTATATCTTGGCGCAAGCTCGTGTCCATATCTTTTTGCGGAAGGTTGTGCTATTCTAGCAACATGAGAGAACAATCTCGAAACAGACGCAAACATAATGTAGTTATTCCCTGTTTCTAGGTTATTTCGGGGAAAAGTTTACCCAAAACACTGCAACGTCCTGAAGAAGTGCCATATTCATGTAACGAAAAAGAGAAAGCCAATGGACGATTTTGCGCTCAATGTTCCTTCTGGTGCACGGTGTTGCTTTTTTCCACCGATCTGCTGGTTTTACACCGGTTGACAACGGTTTACATTGCTTCCCTTCGGTGTCACCTATTTTGGCGATAATGGTCAGTGTTGCAACTACGTCGGGTGTGACAGTGGCACTCCGGGTTGCTAGAGTAGCATCGGTGCGTTTTTTCAGCACGCAGTCAGCTCTTTATAACAGCGGAAAGCTTAGTGTACTCGGGACAGAGTATCAGAACGATGAATGGTCCAATGCAACTCCTAGAATCTTATCTTTGGTTGGCAGAGACTTACACAAAAACCCAAACCACCCAATCGGTATCTTGCGTTCGCTGATTGAAAACAGATTCCAAGGTTTGGGTTACACCATGTACGGTGATATGAAACCTAATGTTTCCGTTTATGAAAACTTTGACGTTTTAGGATTCCCAAGCGACCATGTGGGTCGTTCTAAAAGTGATACATACTATCTCAACAAGGACAATTTACTGAGAACCCATACATCCGCTCATGAACACGAATGTTTTGTTTCCTGTAAAACCCCTGGTTATTTCATCTGTGGTGACGTGTATAGGAGGGATGAGATTGACCGTACTCATTATCCTGTTTTCCATCAAATGGAGGGTGCTAGAGTGTGGAAAAGAGATGATTTTGCTTCCGAGGAAGAATTACTAGCTAAAATTCAGTCCGATATCGATGCCATTCCTAAAACTGACCTTATCGTTGAAGACGTGGGGTATGATCCACTCGAGAACCCAAAGCAAGACTTTATGACTGATAGAGAGACTGACTTAGTTTCTCAACATTTGAAACGGACGATTGAAGTTTTGGTCGATGCTGTCTTTAACGAGGCTAAGAAGGCAGCTAAATTGGCCGGCTCGACTGAGGAATACTTGAATGAACCTTTGAAAGTCAGATGGGTTGAAGCTTACTTTCCTTGGACTGCCCCATCTTGGGAAATTGAGGTCTGGTGGAAAGGTGAATGGTTAGAATGTTGTGGTTGTGGTGATGTTAGAAAGTTGGTTTTGGACAACTCAAATCTTGACAACTCGATTGCTTGGGCTTTTGGTATTGGTCTTGACCGTATTGCGATGTTATTATTTGGTATCCCAGATATTAGACTTTTCTGGTCCCTGGACAAGAGATTCATCAATCAATTCAAACAAAACCGAATCTCCATCTTCAAGCCATATTCAAAGTATCCTGGCTCGGTCAGAGATATTTCATTTTGGTTACCAAAGGACAATGAAGGTAAGTTTTTGAAACTACATGAAAACGATCTAATGGAAATCGTTCGTGAAAATTCCGGTGACCTTGTTGAGAGTGTGAAATTGGTCGACGAATTTGTTCACCCAAAGACCGGCAAACATTCACAGACCTACCGTGTCAATTACCAATCCATGGACCGCAACATCACCAACGACGAAGTCAACGTCATGAACGATAAGACACGTAACGAGCTTGTTGACAAGTACGGTATTGAACTACGTTGATCCGCTTCTACTTCTTGTTTAATTATTTATTTATTTACGCCTGTATATATGCTCTAGACGGTATTCTACATCTCCACCCAAAACGGTAAATTTGTACCGCCGAGGAATTTTCCATTTGTAATCCTTTTTTTTTTTTGGTTTTTGCTCTTGTGTTGGAATCTTACCTTCAGTTTAGGCACCAGGACAGAGCTTTGTGATGGAGAAGGCTGATATAATAATTGTCTATGGGTCTGAAACGGGTACGGCCCAGGATTTTGCGTATTTGATATCACAAAGATGTCGTTACTTGAGTTTAAAACCAATGGTGTGTTCAATGGACTCACTAGATTTAAAGAAACTGTTTGACGTTTCCACACTTTTGATTGTCTGTTCAACCACCGGACAAGGTGAACTGCCTAAAAATTGCAGGAAATTTTTCAAACTCATCATGCGTAGGAACTTACCAGCTACGTTGTTTGAGCATTTGAAATTTTCAACTTGTGGATTAGGTGACTCGTCTTATGTCATGTACAACATGGCGGTCAGAAAAATCCATGCAAGGCTAACACAGTTAGGTGCTGTGGAACTTTGTGATAGAGTTGAATGTGATGAGCAATCTCCTGATGGTCAAGAAGCTTATTATAATGCATGGGAAAAACTTGTTTTTGAATCTCTGAAAAAGAAATATTCCCAGAAAATTGTGGAAATCCCCGAAAATACAGTTCTTGATCCAATACATGGTATTGAAATCGAACAGGGCAAATTTAAGAAAAATATTTCACTAATAGATGCAACTGACAAAAATGATACAAAGGATGTTTTGAAAATTGTTAAAGTAGATAAATTAGAAACACTTACAAGCAGTGATCATTTCCAAGAAGTTATTAAACTTGTGCTTGAAGATCCTAATAACTCACTACAGTATTCAGTTGGTGATACTGTATCACTTTATCCCGAAAACGATTCTAATGATGTTGATTCTTTTATTAACTTACAAGGGTATGATGATATTGCAGATTATCCATTAACACTCAAGTCTCCTCCACATATGATACCTGAAGGGGGATGGGTCAAGGGCTTAACATTGAGAGCATTAATCAAATATCATTTAGATATTATGGCTATTCCACCACGTTCATTTTTCCAAATGGCTTGGCATTTTGCATCTGATGAACGTGAAAGTGAAAAATTACACGAATTGGGTAAAATTGAAGAGTCTGAGCAGTTATATAATTATGCTAATCGACCACACAGATCAATTTTGGAGGTTGTGCAAGAGTTTTTCTCGTTGAAAATTCCAATTGGACAATTACTAGAAGTTATACCGTTAATCAAACCGAGATTGTTCAGTATTTGTAATATCCCAAACTTAAAAAAAGTTGAATTAACTATTGCCATTGTTGAATATAGTACAATTATTCGTCGTACGAGGAAAGGTTTATGCACGAATTGGATCAAGTCGTTAAAACCTGCTAGTTCAATAGCTATATCGATTAACTTGAACAATCTTCAAATACTTGGGTCTGACATGGTTTTAGTAGGGCCAGGTACGGGAATCGCACCTGTTAGGGCATTGGTTCACTATAACGATAAATTAATCAGGGATGGTAAGGATGGAAATAATTACTTACTGTTTACAGGACATAGATACAAGAATAAAGATTACTTATTTGGTGAGGAATGGCCGCAGATGAAGGGTTTGGCGGTTATTGATAGTTTTTCTCGTGAAGGTGGTGGGTATGTTCAAGATACCATATGGAAGAACAAAGATAAGGTGGCGCAAATACTTCAAGCCGGCGGCGGAGTGTACTTGTGTGGAAGTTCGGGTAAAATGCCAACACAAGTTCGGATAACAATCGAAGAAATCCTTAAAATGTCAAATAACTGGGATTCGGAAAGGGCTAAGGCAGAACTTTTTGAAATGGAGAAACAAAAACGGTATATTCAAGAAACTTGGTAGTTTATAATTTATTATTCGTACATGGCGTTATAAAATTTAAATTGTATATTATGCAGATCACATAAGTGTTTATGAGTGATGCCCCTATTATTTTTCTTCGTTTCCACTATCACTCTCTTCAGATTCTTCAGATTCGCCCTCCTCTTCAGATTCGTATTCATCTTCAGGTCCTGGAACATCAATCACCAGAACATTTTCCTCTTCTGATTCAAACTCCCCCTCTGAAAACTCCTCTTCTTCCTCTTCTACTTCTGCCTCACTTTTGATATTAGGGTTTCCCATTGACCATATATCGACAGTACTTTTCAATTTCTTTTTCTCCTCTCTTTCTTTTTCGATCATTTCAAGAAACTCCTTCTCGGCGTTCAACACACTCTCTGAATCCGTACAATCACAATACATTTCCAGCAGTTCCCTATTAATATCCAAAAAAACAGGTCCCCATGAAAAGTGCTGTAATAGCTCCAGGGCCCAATCCTGATGGCCAACGATGGCTAAACATGCAGCGATAGCTTCGACACAGTTCAATTTCATGGGACGTCCATAGTTAACCGGATTGGCTGCAACAAAGTATGGTAACAATCTTTCAAATTTCCCCCCAATCTTGTTAAATGGGACCTCTTCTAATCGGGCCCATGAACATTCAACAACAGCAACACCAAACTGTTCAACTATTTCTTTATCGTTAGGGCAAACGACCCCTTTACCGTTGGGAGTAACAATAACACCCTGAAATTTTTGACCAATACGAAGACCCTTTATAAACCCTAAACGTTCGAGTTTCTTACCGCTACACCTTTTGGGATCACAATGCTCAAAATCCCACATTGCTAACTTCGTAGGAAAGTTCACCTGTCTAGTGACAGTCGAAAACTTTGTCTCTTGCCTTCCCTTTCCATGATGTCCACGGTTATGGTGACCGTTAGAGGTCTTATTGCTACGCCTAGGTGTCTCCTTCTCCTTGTTCTTTCCTTTTCCCATTTTCTTGCCGCCTTCTGAACGTGAAGTTTACTTTTACCTTGCACATACCTAACTTGAAAATTTTGTTAAGCACTACTCGTAATCGCTGCACCGAATCTCAGCATGAAATTTGCAACGTTCGGGCATCTCCATAATGTTAGGACATTTTCTTTCCTTTTTCTATATCAGCAGGTCCCGTAATTGATTGTTTCCCTTTGTGATATAAATATATATAGGTTTCAAAGACTATGGTTGAGGGAGAAGTTCCGGAGCCGCCTGCAATCACAGAAAGCATCAATATAAACCATAAACTGTCAAATCCTTTTTTAAATTATCTATTCAATGATAAAGAATTCAAAAGGTCGGGCCCACTCAAGGAAGTCGTCAACAAATTGTGTGCCAACCCAGAAGATTACACAATATTGGTTCCATCAACAATGTTTCTTGCAATGCATGTAGATTCACAAACGGGGAGGCGAGTTTCGGATTCATGCACGGATTTAGAGTTTATATTAACGCATATTATTAGAGTGAACGTATCGAAAGAACCAAGGATACGAACGCATAAGGAATTTAACACGTTAAATGACAAAGTTTTATCAATTAGAGACAATATTGTGATGTCAGTAAAAGGTTTTAAAGCACCGCTTAATGTTCGTATTATCAGTCAATCGTTTTTGCGTGGATTCTCTGCTTATATACCTATGGGAACATGCTTTCACATCATTTTCATATCCAATTGTCTTAGTTCTGACTTTATATCGATTTCAGCTTCCAAAAATTTATTACTTACTCCTGATGAAAAGGTTTCATCCACTGTATCTTTGATAAACAAAAGTGTTCAGTCAAAGAAAGTCAAACCTTTTGAACTCATAATTGGAGAGTACCCTGGATTATTGGCTTTGTCCGAAAAGTTTAGAAGTTTATTTGTTGAATATACATTTAAAAAGTGTAAATCTCTTGATGATCTTGAAAAATCATTTGTTGCTATTATGAAGAGAGGATCAGCTATGTTTAACACCTTGGATCTAGAAGCAATTAGTGCACTTTTGAAAGAATATTCTGAGGAAGAATTGAGAGAATCAGTCTACAACTATTTAGAAATGAATATTTACGATAAATTTTGGTCCAAGTTTCTCAAACTTTCGCCAAATATTGATGATAAAAAACTTACAGTTGCATATGATAAATTAAAGTGGATCAGTATAACTGAAATTGGATTAGTGGAAAGTATTGTGTGTGATGTAAGTGCTCTTTCTATATACATAAAGAAAGTTGTGTCAGCTATCAGAACTTTTAAACAGCTCACTTTTGCGAACACATGTTCACTTAAATGTTCAATAGTCATGGACACGATAGAAATATTATCTTCAGAAAGTACTGTCGATGCAGATACATTAATTTCACTGATGATCTTTGTTATTTGCTTATCCAAAGTACCGGATCTAAATAATCACCTGAATTACATTAAAAAATATGCGTATTCCGAAACCAATACGGAAAAGGGGGTTTTAGGTTATGCACTTTCAACACTAGAAGTATCAATTAAATATTTTCACAATAGTAGTCAATTACAAGGGCTTATTACGAAATCACTGCAAAATGAAGTTTTATGGAGACTTATAGGTGCGGTTTCGAGTGATTATTCTTCAAACGGCAATAAAGCAGATGACGAAAACATATTTCTGCAAATAGAACAACTGTTAGAACCACTGAACAGACCTAATCAATTTATAGGACTTGATAACTTTGTTAAAAGTCGGACTCTTGATGGAGAGTCTTGCTTGATGTATGCACTAAAGCAAAATAACGAAAAATTGATGAATGTGCTACTGCAATTTGAGTATATTTTTACATTGGATGATATTTTGGAGGATAAAAATATTGACGGTTCTAGCCTTTTGGCAGTGGCATTAGAAATTGAGCACTCTTTAATTTCAACATTAGCAGAGATAATATTACAGGCAGAACCTTTTGAGATCGAAAAATATGTCAACGAAGAAGATATAAATAACAGAACAATAGGACATTACCTTTACTCAGCACACTTACTAATTCCAGAGATGGGACAGTACATAGATTGGATGAAAAGAGATATTTATGGATACACTCCCTTTATGGTGTATATTCGTTGTTATGATCATCCAAAGTATGATGAAATGATGAGTATTACAATCCCCACTGTGAAGCAATGGTATGTCAATAACGGAAGGCTTTTCAGTCATAGAGATCACTTAGATAACAAAGGAAATACCTTGATGCATATGATTAGAGATTCTGCGACTTTAAAACTGTTCTTAAAAACATTTAAAGGTTTAGAAATGAATTATTTAAATGACGCCAATCAAAGTGCGGTATCATTAGCTGTGAGATACAATCGTATTGATAATATATATACATTGACCGAAGATCCAAGGGTTTGTTTAGGTGTTGTTGATCCAGCACTGTTTATGAGTCCTTTGGATTATGTCAAAATTGAGCGTTGGGGGGAATCAGTGAATAGAAACATTGCTAAATTGTTAGAAGTTAAGTTTATTATTGCTGAATACGGTGAAAGTTTAGATATTGCATGTGTCAGAGCACGTTTCGAACCGGAGAATGGATTATGTTGTTATTTCAGGGTTATCAACAATTTGGGTAATAGCGATATTATTTTAATTCCATTTCTATCTCTTCTTAAAGCCTTCAAATTAATGAAAAAGGAAAATCCATGTATACCATTTAACTTCAATAGTCCGGATATATGGTTTCCGAGACATTTATATGTTAGCATGAAGGGTAATATTAGTGCATCGAATAAATTAAAGATTAATTTGTTGATCAATAATATTAATTTGTTGATTCAAGCTTTATACAAAAATGGCACGTTGCAGAATACCGAGTGTCTTCAAAACTATTTACTGGTGCCGCAGGAGCCAGGAAAACTGGAAGTCAAACCACTTGAAGAAAGAATTGCAATCAAGGAAATTTACTCAAAGAATTTTGCACATCGTAAGTCGATACTTCTAGATAAGTTGGGATTTAAGCGTATGATCATAAAATCAGAAGACATAATTGCATATGAAGCGTTCTTGGATTATACCATATCCGAGCTTGAATGTTTTTCAAAACTTTATTCCAAATTTTATTATGCATGTACTCTTAATGATGTTCAGGCCAAAGATATAGATGGATTGCGGACAGAAATACCATGGATAGTTGAAGATGCATTAAAGTTCAGAGAGTGCAGAGTCGAAGACTCTAGTGATATTTTCTTGGATAAAATACGATTGCTATATGCAACTGTTGATGAACTTGTTAAGATTGCCAATGATATGCGAAAAAGTAAATTAAGAAGGTGGAGAAAATTGGTTACTGATTTAAAATCAATCAGGAATGAGCTTGATAGAGTTGCAGGAAGTGGTGTTGATGGATCGTTTGTTCCTTCTCCATACAATGGACCAGCTGATTCTTCGGGTTCCATCAAAAGCAGTAGAAGGGATATTCTATCTAAAGTGTTTAAGCAGATAGATATATTAACGAGTGAATCAGAAAATGAAGATGATATTGAAGGATTCAGAACGGACATATTAAAATCCATTTTTAGCGGGCATTATAGTAAGACTGATGATTCCAGTAGACCGACGGATAATATTGATCTTTCAACAAAAGATGGAATTGTCAAGACACTAGACGAACTGATTGATCTCAATGATACGGGTATTGGATCGTGGTTTGTTGAGAAACGTAGAATATCTTACGTTAAAAGATTATTGGATACCTTCCTCAAGTATCGTATTGAGGTCATAGAAATTGATATTGAGTTAAGGAAAAATTATGAGCATTTAGCAATTTTTGTAAGTCAGTTTTATCAGTTTAGAATTGATGTTTTTAAGAATGCATTCAAATATTATGCTAGTGGAAAGATTTCAGAGCTTAAAAGAGAGGTTCAGGCTTGGAAGTTGGGATTATGGGACTATCAAAATCAGTATAAAAATTATAATAGAAAGAAATATAGAAGCAAGATCAAGGCTGTTAAATAAATTTGTAAGATACTCTAACAAAATAAATAAAATACTATTTTAATTCATGATTAATATAAAAAAAGACTAATATACAATAAAAAACCTAGTTAGTGGAATCATCGTTTCCGTTGTTGTTGTTACCGCCCATAAAGTTTTTTGCCAGATTTTGTAACATTGGGTTGCTTGCAATGCCATCCAAATTATCCGAATTGATACCCATTGAATTTGCCATTTGCTTGACTTGGGGGTTTGACATCAGATTACCCAACGCATTTGGATCCTGCATCATTTGACTTGCTGCCTGCATAATTTGAGGATTGTTCATTAAACCTGCTAAACCACCAAAACCGCCAGATTCTCCACCACCTAGCATGCTGGCAAAAGCTGAGAAGTCTGGTAAACCACCCGCACCAGCACCAGCACCAGCACCTGCTGAACCATCAGATCCTACACCTGCAGTTGCAGCAACCGGAGTTGGCAAATCGGAACCATCGGATTCACCACTCATTGCTTTGTTAAGTGAATTCATTAAATTGTCACCTACCTTCTTTTTAGCAGTCTCGTAACCCCTTTTCATTGCATCAGATGGCGATGAACCTTCAACTTGTAAACCCTTTTCATAAGCTTTTAATGAACCTTCAGCATCACCTAATGCGTATTTGGCAAGACCAAGTCTTGACCAACCCTTGGCGTAAGCTGGTTCAACTTCAGTCGCCTTTTCGGCATCTGCAAGAGCAAGGTCATGATTGCGCATAGAAGAATAAGCTGCGGCTCTGTTTGACAAATAAACTGCATTTGTTGGGATTAACGCAATTGCTGAAGTGTATTTAGCAACGGCAGTATTGAAATCCTTTGCAGCCATTGCTCTGTTACCTTCAAGCTTAAGAGCCTCTGCCTTCTCCTTGGTGTCTTCATCAGCAGCATCAATATGAACCGGAATTGATTCTTGAGATGAATAATTGACAGAAGCGGTGGCGGTGGCAGAAGTCGTAGTGTTAGTTGATGAACTCAGCAAATCTGGTAAAGACTTGTTACCGAATTTTGCTTTTACTTGGTTCAACTTGGAAGGATCAACTTGAAAAACATCAGTGATACTTTCGACGGCAAATTCAATCGAATCTCTGTTATCCTCTGGGATGTCACCGTTTTTGAGAGAATTGTTTAGAAAATCCACAATGAGGGACGCAACGTCTTGTTTGGAAGTCATGGTTTCTGTGGTTGTCCGTGTTTAGCAAGAGAAGAAAGAAACAAAGGCGGATTAGCTCATGAAGTCACTTGCAATAAAACGACCCGTGGCTCCAAATTTGTATTCCAAAATTTATCACCGCGTTTTCTGGAAGTTTCTTTGTTGTGACTTTGTGCACTTGCTTTACTTCAAATCTATGGATGACTTTAGGGTTTGAAACATCTATGTGTGGGCTGTCATGACTTGTCATACCCTACTATGTATGTGAGCTATGTTATTTTGACATTTTTTGTTTTAAACTTACCAAGCCCACAAAAAGTTTTGAATTCATGTATATTATTTTTGTTATATTGTAAGTTTTTAAAATTTTGTAACCCCACTCTCTACTACAAATATAACCTTTTAGTCCTTAAAAACTGTAGAAATACTAATTTCCACCACTGGCTTCTAATGTTTAAAAGAAGATTGTATTGACTGCGCTGATTCGAACAACAGATCGAGCAATCTCTTATTTGCAACACCGAGCCAGTCGTAGCCTAAAAAAAGCGAAACATGTCGAAAATTACACTTTCTTTACCAAAAATACTGATAAGGCTTCACTGTGTTGTTTGTGCCAGAGAAACAGAAAGATAAGGCAGAATCAGTATGGACTTTTACTCTTCTATTGATTCTAGTCAACTAGATACCAGCAAACCAACAATTTTTGAAGTTTTTTCATGTCAGCAGCTTGACTCACTTTTGACGCCGTCTTTGAGATTCTTATTGGCTCATTATACCCACAGATATCCACATCAATTAATTCGATTTTTGAATAACTTTGATAACATTAATGTTATTTTAAGGGGTGCTATTGAGTATGTTTATTTGAATAGATGGAATGCTACATTTATCGAAAAATTTTATGGAATTAAACGTACATCGTCGGTACCTTTGAACTCAGGATCTTCAGATTTACACTCCTCTGAATTTGATGAGTTGAGGAGGCTATCCAAACTGCAAGTGGCATTATCTTTGTTAGACACAGTTGGTATTCCATATATTGCTACGAAGTTAAACCATTATCATGAAAAACTGATTCCGATGTATTTGTTAAATTCAGTCCAAATCCAGATTATTGATGAAAAGAAAGAAAACAATACTCTGATTTTAAAAATTGCCAATCTATTACAGAAGTTGAAAAAAAGATTGCGGGATTTGTTTTTCAAACTATATCCATCGATCAAATTATCATTGAAACTGATTACTTTATTACTTAACATTTTATATTTGTCCAACAAAACATCGTCAGTTTCAATAATACAGTTATTATCTAAAACATCATACTCTCGTATATCAGCCTACGATCACCAGAGAGTTGATTTAGCTTCAAATCCAAAACCAAGTGGTTCGAGTACAATTAGCGTTCCACCAACCCTCACGTCAACGATATTATCGAATTTGAAATTCATTGCACAACCATTGCGTAAAATTGCGTGGTCGACAACGGACACAGTGTTACCAGTTTCAATTTTTCTTTTGAGGTTTCTTGAGTGGTATAATGCCAATAGAAGTTCGCAGAATAAGGGTGCAAATGATAAGAATAGTTTTGTAACTCCAATCGTACCTTCTATTGTCCCAATCGATTCACTAATTTCGACAAATATAAAAGAAAAAGTTTGTACTTTGGCTGATAATGCATCATGTAGATTATGCCACGAACCTATCCACAATCCGGGTATTATAGAAACAGGTTACGTTTTCTGCTACAAGTGTATCTATGAATACTTGAGAGATCAATCCAAGGAAGATGGTGGCAAATGCCCAGTTACCCGAAGGAAATTGTTAGGCTGTACTTGGAGTGATTCTCGTAATGAATGGGTAGTCAAAGGTTTGAGAAAAGTAATCATTTAACATTTTATGTATAAACTTCTATCTATATAAAATCCTTTTAGTCGCTTTCATCGTCATCGTCATCCTCGTTATTATCCCACTCAACATATGTATCTTGAATAATTTGACGTGATTTTTTGAGTAGTAGTGGATCAAAAGGGAAAAAAGCAATTAAATCGAGAAATTCTTGGGTTGCCCGAATGGATGAAAGTGTACTACCAGTAGTCAAAGTGGAAGAAGTGGATGTATAAGCAGATGATGCCGAAGAAGAATGCGGTGGATCGTCCTCACCATTACGCTCTATTATTTTATCATTCTTAGCACTAACAACTCTTCCAACTCTTTCTCTCCTTATCCTTTCAACTACACTCCATGTATAACAAATGCCTTCAGATTGGGCAACGCGTGAGAAAATCAAGACAACAGTTTCATTACACCACCTCAATGGATCATACTTTGACACAATCACCCTTGTGAAAAATCTATCCAGCGCAGCTGCCCAACCTGTACCTTTGTTTATTGAACTTGAGTTTGAGTTTGAAGTATTGTTTGACAGATCTGAGGTTTGATCCGTTTCACGGAGTTCGTTTTTCCTAAAGCAAATAATGTACATTAATGCTTGTACCAGACTATAGAATAACGAATGTTTAGTTGGATTAAACTCTTTCTTATCATTGCTTACTGGCGTTGAACTTCTGCCATTGTTTTGCGAGTTTTCTATCTCCATTTCATCTTCATCCTCATGCTCTTCCATATATGCAGTGCAGTAATCAACTAGAAATGTGACAACTGAAATTATTTGTGTTTTTGACAGTTTACTTGCACGAGCAACAAAACTTGCCATATATTGTATACCTGTGATTCTTGAACTTGAATTACCTATACTTCTCGAATTTGATATATTTGAATATAACAATGACGAAGAATCATTTTTCTTACTTTTATCACCACTAAAAATTACTTCAAATAATGAAACCAGAAATGCATCAATCAACTCAGGTTGCTGCTGAGCTGCATAGAAAATAATATACTGTGTTGCCTTCGTACCGTGAGTTGGTATGATCATCGATCTGAATGCCGAAGTTAATGCATTAAAAGTTGGAATACCATGTCCTGATTCTAATGAGCTGATTGAAAGATTTGGCTTTACGTATGCCAATATAGTTGAAAGTATATCATCAAGTTTACTCGATAAATCTGATAAAGATTCAAGTTCGATTGTATATTCAGCTTCAGAATCTAACATTTCATCATCAAACTTATCATCATCATCACCATTTTCCTCATCGTCATTCGCGTTATCAAATTTAACCTTTTTAATTGACTTTGCAGACGTTTTACTGTTTTTATTTTCCTCGTCATTATCCGAGTCAATATTGGTATCTTCAATGGTTCTAATAACAGCCTCATTCTTTTTATCATCGCTTTCTGACTCTGAATCATTATCTGAATTTACTTCAGAGTACTCAACAGATTCACCATCAGAATCCAAATCCGAATTATCGTTATCATTATCACTATCATTCTCACTATCGGAATCATCCAATCCCAGAGCTTCTGTTAAATCATCATCATCGACATCATCTATTTGAGTTTGTAATTCCACATCCAATTTTATGAAATTTTCAAATATTAGAATCCAAACAAAATTAACCAAAACGCTATAGTATTCTGAGAGATATAGTAAATTTTTCACATAATTAACAAGATCTGATTTTGAGCCATTTTTATTTGGGTAATTGAGTTTTAATAATTTTGGTAGGGAATTTGAAGACGTTGGGGCTAAAGAAATCAATTTTTTCAAAGTTTCATGATGTGATGATAAGGTATTTGGATCTGATCTAGTGAATTCTTGAATAATTTTCTCAGCAACATTATACCACCATGAAGGAATAGTTGACACTAGGACGGTTAAAAAGGTTGCATAATTTTTAGAAAAATTGATATGATTTGATGAATGATAAAGCCAGTTTATTTTCAAAATTGAGTTAAGTAATGGCAAGGCGGATGAAGTATCCAACCTTGCAATTTCTGTAGTTAGCTGTGAGATTAATGTTGACAAATTTTTTGAGCTTATCGATTTTGCATTGGTTGATGGTAGTGAGATTGTATGTGCCAAGGAATCAAGAGGCGACCCATACGAGTTTGTGGCGGTAGTTGCGTTACTATCCAGTGATGATACAGCAGATTTGGCTAGCTGTATTATCATTTTCGAACTAAATGTTGTGTCATTTTCATTGGAAAATTCTGATGGATCAGTGGATAAAGATTTAGCTTTTTTTAGAAATGGTTGTGAGGTTGAAAGAAGGTCCGAGCTAGAGTTTTTGTTGTTATTATTATTGTTATCATCATTATCATTATTATTGTTAATGTTGTTATTATTATTATTATTATTGTTGTTATTAATACTTTCGAACTTCCTCTTTCCAGTAACCGGCGTGGCAGTACTCGGAAGAATGGTCATCATATTTTTGAAAATCTGTAGATTCTCTGTGTTTATTAAGATAGATAAATATTATAATGTGGTGTGGCTTCCTTTCTGAAAAATCTAGAGAACGGAAAAGCAGGGACAAAAGCAGGGAAAGGGACGGTAATAGGCGCAAGAAACCAGGGACAAGAGGTGGGACAAACTAGGATCTACGGAACAGATACACTCTGTGCTATGCTGCGGAGTGATGTCTTGTGGAGTGGGTGATTCCTTCTGGTACTAATCACAGGAAAGTGGAACAGGAGCAAAAATAAAATTAAAAAAATAAATAAAATTTTTCAGACCAAAAATATTACGTAAACGCCAATATATTATCTTATGAAGGACAGGAAATCGCTTTGAGCAGCTGACAACATGATTTATTGCGTTGCATGTCATGTTGTTTTGCTGAGATTTGGGTTGAAACTGCTTACACACACACAACAATGTCCACAGATATACCAAGCACAGAGAATGTGACGTCGGCTACAATAATTGCTGACCAGAGGGCTGCTCTTAACGTCATTAGGGAGTTCCTCAAATCTAAGACATCTTTTGACGTCTTGCCAGTGTCCTACCGCTTGATCGTTTTCGATACTTCTTTATTGATAAAACGTGCATTGAACGTGTTACTGCAAAACTCCATTGTGTCAGCTCCGCTTTGGAACTCCAAAACTTCAAAATTTGCGGGTCTTTTGACAGCTTCAGATTTTCTAAACGTTCTCCATTACGCAGCATCGAACCCCGACCCCACCAATAAACTATCGGATACATTGACATTGGATGGATTAGGAGATATAGGCTCCATGTCTGGAAGCTCAGCTTTGGATACTTGCTCAATATACCCTTTCCGATCTCTTTATGATGCGTGCGTTGAAATGATCAATTCCTCAGCTAGAAGAATACCTTTGATTGATAAAGATGAGGAGACAAACAGAGAAATAGTTGTTTCTGTGCTAACCCAATATCGTATTTTGAAATTTGTAAGTATGAATTGCCGTGAGACAAGATTCCTTTTACAACCATTAAGAGATTTAGATATAGGTACGACCACCAATTTATGCCACGCAAGATTAAGTACTCCAATTGGGGAGGTAATAAATTTACTCATTCAGTACCATATAAGTTCCGTGCCAATCTTAGATGACGATAATAAGCTTATCAACGTTTATGAAGCAATTGATGTTCTTTCATTAATTAAGAGCGGTTTATATGCAGACCTGTCATTGACTGTCGGTGAAGCATTGCTCAGACGTAGTGACGATTTTGAAGGCGTTTACACATGCACTCTAGGAGACTCTCTTTTTGTCGTGCTTGAAACCCTCAGAAAGAGCAGACTTCACAGATTATTTGTTCTTGATAACGACGGTAAGCTGCTAGGTGTGATGACATTGGGTGACATTTTGAAGTACATCCTTTTCAGTGAATGAACCTCCGTCTTTATATATCATATATCTAGTGTATTGTTAGAATTCGTAACCTGTGTTTAATGCTGTTGAAGGCTGTTAATGCGCCCAACCAAGACCGAACTCTTACGACATCCTAAAACGGCAGTGATAAGCGCCAACGGAGACATGATTTTGACGACTTTTCATCCAAAACTTGCTTAAGGCCGTCTTTCTTCCGTGCATCTGATTCACCTTCTACCTGCAAGTCTTGATAGCTGTATATAACTGGTTTTACCTAGGACAACTTTGACTGAGATCAAAAGATTGGTACTCAAGGGATTAAAACAGCTATACCACTTGGCCACCAGGGACATGATGATTAATAATCAAATAATGGACTATTCAAGCCAGCCTCAAGTCACCTTCAGGGGTACACTAGTTGGACTGGCAATCGGTACGTTGATTCTACTCTCAAATTTCCAATTTGGTCTACAAACAGGTTGGGTTTCAATGATGTCACTACCAGCAGCTCTACTAGCTTATTCAGTTTTCAAAGCATATGAGCAGTATTTACCACTAGAAACTCCATTTACACCCCAGGAGAACGTTTTTGTGCAGAGTGTTGCTGTAGCTGTAGCAACGGGACCACTAGCATATGGATTCATTGGTATTATACCGGCAATAGAAAAATTACTTACCCCTGAGGAGTCAGGTTTAGTTGAACAATTTCAAGATGGTTTGGCTATAGTTTTCCAACCTTTTAGACCATCATGGAAGTTATTAGTTTGGAGTTTAGGATTGGCATTTTTCGGGGTTTTTTTTGCCATCCCATTAAGAAAGGAATTTATTATTAATCAAAATTTGAAATTCCCGAGCGGAAGTGCAACAGCTACTCTGATAAGCGTCTTTCATAATTTTCCATTGAGAGTCGTTGCCAAACATAGTGAACAGGAGATAACTAAAGATATTGATAATGATGATAATGATGATGATGTGGAAGATGGCACAAGAAATCTACATAATCCAGTAAATAAAGATCGTGTCGGTACTGACAATGACGAGCAACTCGAACTTAACCAAATTAACGGCTCAGACGCCAACATTTTGGCTGAAAATCCTTCGAAGAATGATTCATACACTAGAGATATTACCATGTTATTATTCACTGCATTATTTTCATCAATATACACATTAACTAGTTATTTTGTTCCACAAATTAAAACACTACCTATTTTTGGACGTTATTTATCCGATGAATATCTGCTCAACTTTACACCATCGCCAGCCTATGTTGGTCAAGGCATAATTATGGGGTTTGAGACGACTTGTGGAATGTTGGTTGGTATGCTTCTTGGTTGGTGCATACTTTCACCGCTTGTTAAGTTTATGGGCTGGGCACCAGGTGAGACAAGTGATTGGAAAAACGGCTCTGAAGGTTGGATTATGTGGATTAGTTTGTCAATTATGATTGCTGATTCTCTAGTTTCATTGGGCTTAATGACATATCGATCAATTAACTCAGTTTTTTTACCTAGGCCCGTAACACCAAGATCACAACAAACTCAATCATCTTCTTCAACATTAACTTGGCCAACTGAGCAGCCAACTCTGGGTGAATCATCTCTCCTGCTCAATCGCCAACAAAATGAATCAGATGATGATTCCGATTCTTATTCTAGCACTGAGCATACAATTTCATCACGTACATCACGTACTGCTTCTAATATAATTAGCGGTGGAATTAAGTTTTTTAATAAAGAATTTAATATCGATACGAAGGATGAAAATTCAATTAACACATCCATTCCAGTAATTGGATTGATTCTCTGTTGTCCAGCTTTGATTATTTCAATGAGAATCATTTTTGGAACAATTGTTCCATCATGGTTACTTTTATTGACAATTCCGGTTTCTTTGCTACTTTCATTAATCGGAGTCAAATCCTTGGGCGAAACAGATCTTAATCCCGTTTCAGGTATTGGTAAACTATCCCAACTACTAACGGCGCTAGTTATTCCATCATCAAGACCGGGAGCAGTTTTGATCAATTTGATAGTGGGTGCAGTTTCTGAGGCCACATCACAGCAAGCCGGAGATCTAATGCAAGATTTGAAGACGGGTTATTTGTTGCACGGATCACCACAGGCTCAATTTATTGCGCAAATTCTAGGTAGCATTTGGGGGGTTCTTATTGCTGCTCCAATGTACAGATGGTACGATAAAATTTATGAAATTCCCGGCCCACTATTCAAAATTCCAACAGCTGTGATTTGGATTGATTGTGCAAGGCTAGTCAACGGGCATGAATTACCGCCAAATGTTGATAAATTTGCTCTTTTGTTTGGAATTTTATTCTTAGTTTTATCATTCATTCGTGGTACGAAATGTTTCGAATTTAGTAAATGGATTCCAAGTGGTGTTGCTGTTGGTATTGGAATCTATAATACACCATCATTCACGTTGGCTAGATTTTTGGGTGGATTGATGAGTTGGTACTGGATGAAGAGATTGAAAGAGAGAAATAGTTCATTTTTGAATGATGGTAGAGTTAGTTTGATTATTTTCAGTAGTGGACTGGTGTTGGGCGAAGGATTGTTTAGCGTGGTTAATATGCTTTTGACTAGTTTTGGTGTTCCACATTTGTAAGTCACTTCCAATGGATTATATTTTATAGTTACACTTTATACATTATATAGAAAAGATAACTTACATTTGAGAAGAATGGAGATGATTATCAAGTTAAGAAGGACAGAAAGAACGAGAGGAAGAAAGAATGGGGAATAAAAAATAGATAGAGAAGAAGATTATAGGAGTAAAACATACTAAAAAGAACTAAACTAAGAAACTGAAAAAGTAGTCACAAACGTAGGAATTAAGAATTTTCCCTTTGTTGTCTTATCTTTTCATTTTCGATTTTGTTATTAATCAAAACAATTGCATTCTGAATACCATAAACATTACCGATCAAAGTCAATTTCCTATCATTTGCACCTGGGATTTCATCATTCACCTTGACATAACAACCAGTACTTTGTCTGATATCTTTTAAATTTTTACCACCACGACCAATGACTAAACCAATATGCTTTTGAGGCACAAATAGCTCCTGATTAATTTTACCGTCAGGTCCAGTTATGGTTTCACCAGCTGTAGTATTCAGTGAGACCGACGCATTGTTTATTGGAGCATTAACCATGTTCATGCCATTATGCATCAGATTGTTACCAAATGCAGGGTTATTTAGCATATTAGCCAACATCGGGTTTGAATTATTCATTGACATTAGATTTTGTTGATAGCCGTTCTGGTTGAATTGTCTATTGTTATTCGAACTTGTTAACGCAGGTAATACAGGTTGATTAAAATTAGCAGGGTTATAATATACAGCTTTTGAAATTTGTTGTTTATGTTCAATTACAGTTTGAGCGACGTAGTAAGTTGCAATATGAATCGCATCTGCAACACCATTAATATTCAAGATTCTGTCAGTGGAAGCGGGTAGAATTTGATCGTTTGCTTTCAAAGCCGCAGCCGAGTTTTCTTCTATTTCTCTAAATCTTGAACCCTTTTTGCCGATTATGTAGCCCATCACAGTATGTGGGAATAATAAGCGCAAATTGTACGATTTTGACTCTATATTCGAGGATTGATTAAAGGGTTCATTATTGATTGTTCTGACTATTAGACCAAATGCCTTCGCAACGTATTCTGAAGAGCCACGTACACTGATTATACGTTCAGGAACCCCTTTCAAATTTTCACTAACATTGACACGTGCATTTGATTCTTCTTTGATTCTGGAGATTGATTCACCACCCTTACCGACGATACTTGCCGTATCTGATATAGTGGCTAGCATCCGGAAATGAACGTATGTTGGATCATCATTCTGCACACGATGAGAAGAAATTGGGCTGCCATGTTGGTTTGCGTCGCTATTACTGTTGCTACCACTTGGTGGAGCATAATCACCCTTGGTAGGGACCGAACTTGGTGGTTGTAAGCTGGCAGTAGGAGCAATTAGCTGCTTTTCGGATTCTTCATGAATTTCTTCCATATTTCTCTCGGTATTGATATCATTGTCATTGACGTCGCTGACAGCATCGACATCATTGTCACTATTGGATGCCTCGTTTGACAAGGAAACCGAAGTTTTTTGTTTATCATCCTGTATATCCTTGCGTTCCACGGCGTCTGCGTCCAAGGCGACCCTCTTGACGTAGTGAGTGGACTCCTTGGATTCCTCACTCTCTTCGTTCTTCCTCTTGAGCATTGTGTGTCCCTACACTCTTCTCCTGTTCTTGTCCCTGGCCACTGCTCGTGCACCTTCCTTTGCACCTGTTCAGCTGAGCTCCCAAACGGGCAAACTGGAAAACTGCGAAACAAGAAAAACGGCGACGCGTCGCTCACTTCATTTTTATTGCCCCCGTCTTGCCGCCCTGGCGCGTCGTTCTCGCGCTCGGCTCGCGAAGGAAAGGTCGTCAGCAGAAGCTCCTTCTTCAAAAAAAAAAAAAATAAGGCTGTTCGCTCTTTCCTCCGCGAGATGTGGAGCACACGGAACCCGCAAGACAAGACAAGGGCAAATAGTCATGGCTGTAAGCACTACTGGTGAAAATACTGGTTCTGACGTTTCCTCTGTGCAGGAACACCAGACTATTACTGACAACAATGCTTATGCAGATAGTTTAGAGAAAAATCTTGATGTCACTGAGGAAATAAATGGGAAGAACGATAACGATGAGGATGATGATGATGGGGGTGACTATGATGAGGATGCGGATGAAGATTATGCTGATACTGGCCCCAGTACTAAGAGTAGGAAAAATGGGGGAGATGAAGAAGGAGAAGATAGCGCTCCAGATGCCGATGAGTACACAGAGGATGAAAATGGTGGTGATGATAAGGATGAAATGGCAAAGTACAGCTCAATAGAATCAAATGAGGGTGGGTTGGTTAAGACCAGGAAACAGAGGTTGTTAGAGCAAGAGAAGGAAAAATTAAATAAAAAGAAAATGCTATCCTCATCAACCGCCAAATCGAACGTCGATATAAACTCGATATGGGCCGAATTAAATAGTCACAAAACCGTTACTACTCCAACCACAGTTACGGAAACAGTCACCAGCATAGTTGCACCATCACAAGATACAAAAACCAATAATTCGAATCAGGTTAAAATCATTAGAACTTATGAGTTTGCAGGTAAAATGATATCGGAAGAGAAATGGGTTGATGCAGATTCGGAAGAAGCAAAGGCTCATTTGAATTCCACAACGATTAAGAATATGAAACCAGCCGTCCCCTCCATATCCACTCAGCCAAATTTAAGAAGGAAGAGGAAAAGAGCAAGTTTGCTTGATGCTGTTATAACAAACTCTTCAAAGACTAAATTGTCAACGTTGGAAAAATCAAGATTAGACTGGGCAACTTATGTGGATAAGAATAAAATCAGTGATGAATTAAAATATACAAATAAGGGCGGTTATTTGGAAAAGCAAGACTTTTTAAACAGAGTTAATTATCGTAGAGACAACATATACCAGGATGCAAAACCTAAAACTACTAATAATTAAATATAAACTTTTTTTGTACATTAGTGTTTATACACAACTTTTTTGTTTAATATTACAGAGGAGTTTCATCTATTCTACTTTTTTGCTCAACCTTTTAGAGTTCAACCAGTTGATAAAGTCTGTAAATAAGCTTGAATTTGAACGATTACTCGACTTAACTGCCCAGTCGATCACGTACTTTTCATAAACTTTAACAACTTCAGTTATGTTTGACTCATAGTCACCAGATGAACAAATTGATTTAACAATGTAAATTGCGGCCTGACTGCATGCCTGACTTAAGGCATTAAATTTAGCACCCGATGCACGATCTAAAACTTGAGTTAGTGCAAAAATTAACTTCTTTTTATCTTCTTCATTTTCAACTTTGAAAGTATTCTTGCAGGCTTTTTTTAGCAACTTACGTGCCTTTTCACCAACGGTTAAATCAACTGTTAACTGCATCACATTCAAGCAACTGAGCACTATTGAGATACATTCATATTTGGTGGAATTAACATTGATGTATATATCAAGCAAATCTAAAACACGTAACTTGCAAAGTGCCATTAACTGCCTTGCATCCTTTGCTTCAAGTTTACGTTCGTTACCACTACTAGATGAAGATCGTAAGGAATCGAGTGAGCTTTTACGCTGTTGAAAAATTGCTGATAGTTGTGAATCAAGTGCCATCATTTGTTCATCTGACATTGATTCGTCTGATTCGTTATCATCTTCGTTATCATCTTCGTTATCATCTTCGTCATAGTCTTCTTCTGCTTCATCCTCATCATATTTATCCTTGTTTTCTTGGTTTTCAGGTTCCAAAACGTTAAGCGCTTTAGCAAGAGCAGCTGTAGTAGAGTTTTCGACTTCTTCGATTTTGGACTGATCATTTTCATCTTCTTTGTTTTCACCATTTTCGTTTTCCCCTTCTTCGTCTTCTTCGCCTTCGTCTTCTTCTTCTTCTTCTTCGTCTTCTTCTTCTTCTTTTTCTTTTTCTTCATCATCTTCCTCATCACTCTCCTCCTCAAATCCTTCGATTGCTTGATTAAACAATTGCTGCATACCCAGCTTGTTCTCCCTGGTCATTAAAACATCAAATAATCTTTTCAATTGTGACTCTCCTACATCATAAATAACACTTTCCCAAATACTTGTACCAATTCTTTTTTTCAACCCGGATTTTTGTGTCAAGTAACTCAACATTAAATCAATCAATGTATCCAATATATCGCTATTATCATTGATAAAGTTGCCAGCATTAGCATTATTAATATCATTGTTAATGTTAACCAAATCACTTAGAATTCCAAACGATTCTGCATCCCCGCTATAAAGCTCTAATAACGCCGTGCTTAACAACATAACCAAACATTTATTAAACCTCAATAAACGCTCATCATTTGACCCACTTTTTACCTTTTTTCCAAGGCTTTCCCAAATTTCTAGTGATTCTTGCTTGATTTTATGTAAATCATCATTTTCTTCAATTTGAGTATGTAATTTGCCATGTTTTTCGAACTCGCTCAATTTATTAACAATCAAACCGGACCAATCAATCTGTCCTTTAGATGCTTCCATGAACTCAGAAAGGATAGATTGTAATCTGTCTTTAGAAGTATTGACTAAATTTTGATCATGTTCTTCGGATTTCAAGTAAATATTCTTAGATAAATAAACTAAGATACCCTTACACGAATCAACCAATTTCAAAATCAGCTCTTTGTTCTCACAGTTAACCGCTGATTTGATTAACTTCTTATTATTGCGCACAACTGTTAATAAAGAATCCAATATGAATAATTTTATATCGTGCTCGTTTTTAAAGTCTTCATTCTTTCCTTTAACTGAAGACTTTGTGAATTCATTCTCACATTCATTCAATAACCAATGCACAATATTACACCAGTTGGCGACATCTTGGTCAATATCATCCGTGTAGATATTAGAAATACAATCTTTGATTGTCTTTGTTTTAGTAACCCTGTCAAATAAAATACACTGTTTTTCCAACGCACGAACTAAGTAGAGGCGTTTGTTAACATCTGGATGCTCTTTGCATGAGATAATGGCGGCATTCAAAACTTTCAAGGACAGCTTGTGTAAAACTCTGTCTTTTTTAGAGATATGATTGATGATACAACGACTGATATTATCATCAAAAAGAATTAGAAAGTATGATGGTTTCAAAGATGGAAGATTGAAACAGACTTCTAAAATTTGCAAACCTGTGTGTTTACGCTCAGCAGAGGCATTAGATGCAAAAAATGTCGAATCGAAGGTCGGCCAAAATGAGGAAAGCGTAATTCTAGAATCTTGAGCGGAATCTTTGGATTTTCCTTTAGACGTTTTTCTCTTTTTTGACACCGGTTCAACACTAGCATCTGCTTCTTGTTCGTTATTAAAAAGTTCGTTCAACAATGGAACCCACGCATAATGCAATTGAGGATTCCAAGACCCCTTTTGCATTTGATTTGACGTATCTTTTTTATTCCCATTTCCATCTTCGTTAGTACCATCATCCTCATCACTAGCCAAAATCCTATCATGAAAAGCTTCCTTCAACAATGGTAAGTTACCTTTGGTAAGAGGATCATTATTTTTCCAAGATTGTGGGGTTTTCAAATTTGCCAGGTTAGACAATCGGTTTCTGTGATCGACTGGTATGGATAGATATACCAATAAGCCATCCATTGATAGCAATAAATTTGTTTCAGATAACTTATTCAAGATGTGTGGAATAATTGTTTCATCCGTTTGTACGTGAAGCTGGTTAATTAATTTGATCATTGTTACGAAAGAAATTTCACGAATCCAGGATTTGGACAATGCGATACAAAACAGTTCATCAATAATATCCAGAATCAATTTAGTGTCATCCTTGGCTAAAGTTTTCGAGTTGATTAATGATTGAATACCAAATATTTTACCGAACATATACGCACGTAAATTCTTACCTTTCTGTTTTGCCTTGACTTGTTTGTTCAATGTTGATTCTAAATCATCCAAAAATTTCTCACACGAGTAGTCAAGTTTCTCTTTTTCAAAAAGTAAAGATAAAAGCTCGGTTAAGCACATGGAAAAGCCAATCCTCGCAGAATCATGATTTGAGGCTAGGCCTGATATAAGTCTGGAAAGAGAGTATTTATAATCTTTTTCCGAATCTGAGGTAGATAACTCCTGAATAAGAGACGTGGCGGCTTGAATACGCTCCTTGGAAAGATTGGAGGCCAACCTATAGTAGTGATCTTTGCTGACAGCCATGGTTTTGTTGGCAATGAAGACAGCCACTACCAAATCAAATGTTGTGAATCATGTTGATGGGAGAAACGAAAAAAAAAAATGGAAAAAAAAAGGGAAAATCAAGTTACGTAAGCCAAGCGGCGATCGACGCAACCCGCAGCCTGGTTACGCAGCCCACGGCCCCTCCAATGAAAGCGGTGCTCAGCTTTGCAGAGAGCAGCGCCCGAGGCGTTTTGTTTGTGGGCGTGCCAACTGTTGAGCAGTGAAGAAGCACCATTAGGTTGGGATAACCTCAGTATCAATACATCTGCAAACATGTCTGCTTGGAAGAAAGCCGGTATCTCGTAAGTACCATCTGCTCCGCTGTCTGCGTTTCAAAGGGAGAATTGATTGGCTCATAGGGTTGAGCTACCATGCATCAAACAAATACTAACATTGTTCATTAATTATCGTTGCACCTTGTGCTTGGGCTATGTTGATCTTCCTTGGAGGGCTTCTTCACGTTTCTATCCCTTTGTTTTTTTGTTTCTTGTGTTCACATTGAAAACAAGTTGGAACCAGTATCCAAAAAGCAAGTCAGGTGAACTGCACGAAGTAACAGATGAAAAGAAATAACGAAAGAAAGTTATGACCAAATTCACCTTTTTATCCCTCTACAGCCACCACAAGTTCAAGCCCAATGCTGATAATGATTTTAAATTTAATTTAGCGTTAACAAATATTTTGCTATCTCTGCAAAGACCTTAACCAAGGCTTTGAAACCAGAATTTCAAGCTAAAGCTTCAAGAAGATTTATCACTGAAGTCAAGTCTCATACTATTAAGAACGGTGAGGTCGTCAAATCTATTGACTTAACCTCTGGTAAGGAGCTTGCCATCTAAACTACTTGATCGATTGATTAGCCCTATTTATCTATTTACCTAATCTAATTAACGAGTACTCAGCAATGTCTATTTATTTATATCTATAAAACTAAATGATTATTTATTCCACTCCATAGATCTGTGCTGGATCTGCCGTAAATATGTTCATGCCATGGGCGATACAAATAAACGGGATCGATTTCAAAATCTCACCCCGGAGCCGGTGTAGAGCTATTTCTCGCGGAATGAAATGACGCATGTTTGTAAGTGAAGAGGGTGGTAGCAATGGGTATATTGTAGTTGTACCGGGAGATTCTTTACAAACGACAATAAGAGACATTTCAAGCAACAGAAAGTATGTACTTTCCCAGCTTAGTACGTTTCCTTAACAAGCGGCACCTGGTCTCAACTTGTACTCAAAACAACAAGCTTTTCCTCAAGAATTATTCAATTCTTGTACCGTGTGCAAGTACAACTTCTCAAAACGTCAGTAATAGATTTATTATTAACAATAGAAGCCGTGATTTTTCCACATTTTCTCGAAGTTTATTACAGTATTCCAAAATCTCATTTAAAGATAGCAAAATAAATGAAAAGGACTTGACTCATGAACCTACTATTGGTGAGAGAGAAACAGATTCAATACGAACGATACCAGAAAAGAAAAAATCATGGAAGGAACGATGGTTGGACATTTCATCAGACGATTCTAATACTTCAAGTTTTGCTGAAGTTTGGAGACTTATCAAATTAGGTCGTAAAGATATAAATTTATTTACTCTGGCGATGATTTTGTTGACACTATCAGCCGCCATTATTATGTCCTTGCCCAAAATTACCGGGCTAATTCTAGACTCCACGAAGAATTTTTCCAAGCTTGATGATATAAATATTTATGGCTTATCATTGGACGATTTTCTACTTGTAATGTGTGGACTTTTACTTGTTTCAACTGGTGCAACTTTTAGTAGAATTATTTTAATGAGAATAATCGGAGAGAACTTGGTTTCAAGATTGCGTTCGAACTTCATGAAAAAAATATTCACACAGGATATGGCTTTCTATGATACCAATAAGGTTGGGGATTTAATTTCACGTTTGAGTTCCGATGCTTATGTCGTCTCTAAATCGATTACGCAAAATGCTTCCGACGGTATTAAACATTCATTAATTTTAGTTTCATCTCTCACAATGATGTTTGTGTTATCGGCCAAACTCTCCTTAATCATGTTAGCATTTGCACCACCATTACTGTTTTTTTCATATCTATATGGACTAAAGATTAGATCACTTTCCAGGCAGTTACAACAGGCAACAGGAGCATTGACCAAAGTCAGTGAACAGCAATTGAATTCAATCAAAACAATCCAGTCGTTTACTTCTGAAGTCAAAGAGCTTCATCGTTATAATTCACGTATTAGAGATGTTTGGAAAATTTCTTATAAAGATGCAGTCACAAATGCCACATTTTTCGGATCCACTGGCATTTTGGGTAATGTAACATTCCTATTGACTTTAGGACTTGGTACTAGATTTGTGTTTAATGGTACGATGACAGTTGGTGACCTAACTGCTTATCTAATTTATACAGAATATTGTGGTAGTGCAACATTTGGTATTTCAAGTTTTTATACTGAATTATTCAAAGGTGCCGGTGCAGCAAGTAGGCTATTTGAGATGTTAGATATCAGACCAAACATTGATCCCCTTCATGGACATAGGTTAGTCAGCAAGGCGAATTGCTCCAAACACCCAGTTGAAGGTAAAGAAGTTGTGTGCAAGGGCCATATCAGGTTTGAAGATGTTTCTTTCACCTATCCAACCAGACCGGATAATCAAATTTTTGAAAAATTATCATTTGATGTTCCCACTGGTTCAAGTGTCTGTATTGTCGGACCTTCAGGCAGGGGAAAATCCACGATTGCATCATTACTATTGAGGTTCTATGAACCATCATCGGGCAAGATTTTAATTGATGGATACGACATTGAAGAATTTTCCGTTCACTCTGTTCGTCAAACCTTTGGATTTGTTCAGCAGGAACCGGTTTTGATTGAGGGCACAATCGACGAAAATATTAGATATGGACTACCCACCAACATGGCCAAGAATATTACAAAGGCAGATGTTGAATGGGCGGCCCAAAAAGCCAATTGCGATTTTATTTACACTTTACCTGATGGGTTTGAAACCAATATTGGACCAAGGGGATCGTTACTCTCTGGTGGACAGAGACAGAAAGTTGCATTAGCACGTTGTTTGATTAAGGAACCAACAGTACTAATATTGGATGAAGCTACAAGTGCACTAGACACTAAAAGTGAAGCAGCAATCAACGCAACTTTGGAAAGGTTAATGAAGATTGGCAACATGACCACCATCAGTATTGCACACAGACTAAGTACCATTGAGAGATGTGAAAACATCTTGGTGCTAGGTTACGATGGTAATATTGTTGAACATGGCAAGTTTAGAGATCTCTGGGCCGACAAGAACAGTCGACTTTGGAAGTTGTTGAACAACCCAACACCACACCACAAAAACAAGCATCCTGAGGGCCAAGAGGGAGAGGGGGGAAATGGAGAAGAGGAGACCGACAGACAGCAAGAAGAGAAGACCCCGAGCAACACCAACACCAAGGTGTGATTGTCTCAGCATAAGACATGTAGAAGCGTAGTGCACCGTTGTGTCCTGTATAGCCAGCCATTATTGATTTTTTTTGCTATTTGCTACCCTTCACGCCCGGGAGGCGAACGCTTATCGACGCCGCAGCTCCCCGTTTTGCTTGTTTCTCCCTGGCTTTCTGCTCAGGCTCTTGTGTCCTCCTCTTGCCAAGCTTCTTCTGCCACTGCTACAGGACATCTGGTGCTGAGTAAGGGTGCTTTTGACGATTTGCAGATTATACCCCTATTGCGTCTCTTTTTTTCAAGGCCTTGATTTCTCCTGCAAAAATATATAGTGTCTGACGGATACACCACAACAGCTTATTTTATACTGTGTTTTTTTTTTTAGCATACCAGAGTTCGGCATTCTTTTTTTTCCTAACTTCTATCCCCACAAGTGGTATACAGTCAACTAATAGTACATCAAAAATTTTGAAACTTTCAATATGTCAGCAGCTGTCTTACTAGCAAAAGAGCTGAAGGAACTTTCCAAAAATCCAACATACTACATTTCTTTGGATAATGATAGTATATTTGATTGGACGTTGGGACTTTACATCATTAACCCCGAGTCACCGTGGAATCACGCATACTTACAAGCAAAAATGCATTTTCCTGCCAACTATCCATTTTCTCCGCCATCGTTCAAATTCACCCCATCTATTTTCCACCCCAACGTCTATTCTGATGGGCGGGTATGTATCTCCATCTTACACGAAGCTGGGAACATTTACCAAGATGAACCATCAAATGAAAATTGGTCGCCTGCACAATGCGTTGAAAGCATAATAATGAGTATCATTTCTATTCTTGATGATCCTAACATCATGTCTCCTGCAAACATCGACGCAAGTAATTTTTGGAGGGATAATAAGCAAGCTTACTCTGAAAAGGTCAAAAACTTTGCAGAGCGTTCACATCTTTATATTCCTAAAGATTTCCAAATTCCTCCTGAAAAAACTGTTGTTGGGCTCAGCCCTCAGGAAGAAGAAGATGATTGGTATTTCGATGACGAAAGTGAAGAAGATGAGGAAGATGAAGAGGATCAAATGTCCTATGAGGGGGATGAAGCAGAAATGAGTGAAGATTACGAAGAAGCAGAGGAAAAGTAGTGTATTTCTTTCCCGTTCTTGTTTTGTTACGATTTGTTTGATTGTCATATCATGCGGTTGCTTTTTGCGGGTTTAATAGATTTTTTTTTGATAATATAGTAATGTGTATATCGGCTTATATATCACTTCTCAACCAATCATGAACCATCTGGTTCTGTGCATAATTCTAAGCTAGCTTATAGTCTTAATCCCACCACACTTTCTCACGTGACTTGTGCAATCTGAAATTTTTTTTTCACCTTCATGAAAGCTTCTGATCACCTTTTCTTACTTCATAAATCAACAAACCCCAGCTCTGCAATGGCTAAAAAGGACAAGAAGAGCAAGGACGCTAAACAGGCCATGAAGGCCGCAAAAGCTGCAAAAAGTGCTGCAAAGGGTCAAACAAAATTAAAGAAACAATCGAAGAAAGCCGGAGATGATATTGAGGATGATGTCGATATTGATACACTATTATCACAATTAGCAAAAGAACAGGAACAGTTCGAAGCTGTTCATGTTTCAACCATTGAAAGACCAACAAAGCGTACCAACGGTTCGATTGTTGCCGCTCCTATGGCACAGCGTAAAGAACTGTTTCTTTTTGGTGGTGAAACAGCAAATAGCCAAGGTATAGTTCATTTCCATAACGATCTAAACGTGTACTCTCCAGATAGTGACACATGGCGTCGCTACATTAGTAAGAACTCTCCCTTGGCACGTTCTTCTCATACGATGTGTTTCCATCCCTCGGGTATAATGGTTTTACATGGTGGTGAATTTTCATCACCCAAGCAGAGCACCTTCCATCATTATTCAGACACGTGGGTTCTCGATATCGAAACAAAAGAATGGGCTAAAGCGGAGGAAAAGAAAGGTCCCTCGGGCCGTAGTGGTGCTCGTATGACGGTTTGGAAAAACTATGTTATTCTTTCAGGTGGTTTCCGAGATTTAGGTACACATACCACTTATTTGAACGACTTCTGGCTTTTCGATATCATGGATTATAAATGGAAGCAAGTCGAGTTCCCAGCAACCATGACCATGCCTGATCCAAGAAGTGGTCATTCACTCATTTGTTATAACGACGAATGTTTTCTATACGGGGGTTACACCAAGGTTAAAGCTGGTAAAGGTTTACAAAAGGGTAAGGTTTTAACCGATACTTGGACAATGAAGATGAAGAGTGATATTAAACAACTAAGATGGGAGAGAAAGAGGAAACAGGGTTGGCAGCCATCCTCAAGAGTCGGATGTAATATGCAGTTACATAAGGGTAGGGGCTTTATGTTTGGCGGTGTTTATGATTTAGATGAAACCGAGGAAACTCTGAGCTCTGAGTTCTACAACACATTATTGAGTTACAACTGTGAAAACAACAGATGGTTTAATCTTAAAATCAAAGGACGTAAGAAGAAGGAAGTAGTCAGAAAGGAGAAAGTTGATAGAGATAAGGAGTTGGAGGACATTCTGAATGAGATTTTGAAAAATGCCAACTTAAATGATAATGAAGAGGAGTTGGCGGAAAAGAAAAAGGTAAAAGAAGAAGCTAAGGAGGCGGAAGAAGAGGACGAAAAGAGAAAGGAATATCCGGTTAGAAATCAAATGCCACACGAAAGATTTAATGCGTTGACCTGCATCATGGATGATATCTTTTACATTTATGGTGGAATTTGGGAGAGTGACGAGGTTGAGTGTAATTTAGACTCGTTCTACGCGATTGATATTTCCAAAGTTGACGGTGTAACAGTCTTCTGGGAAGATCTATCTGAAATTTACAATGCAACTGCAGATTCTGAGGAAGAGGATTCTGAAGATGAAGAGGACGGATACGAAGAGGATGATGATGAAAACGTCGACCATAAACTAATTGCTGAAGAAGAGGAAGAGGAAGAAGAGGAAGAAGAGGAAATTGATGATACAGATGCAATTCCCGATGAAAGATCATGGCTTCCACACCCTAAGGCATTTGAGTCATTGCGTAATTTCTACGTTAGAACAGGTGCTGAATTTTTGAAATGGGTTATTGACCAAAATAGAGATTCAAGAGGTAAAGATTTAAAGACCAAAGCATTTGAATTAGCTGAAACACGTTGGTGGGAACGGAGAGAAGCTGTTCAAATTGAAGAGGAGGAAATGGAAGAAAGTGGTGTTGAAGGAGTTGTCGAAAAAGATTTTTCAAAGACAACAAAAAGAAGATGAGTTCTTTTTTCATAAAAATATCGCCATATACTTGGAAGCTTCTGTAAATAATGCTCGTTACTATAAGAATACAAAAAAATATATCTATACATCTTCATAGTCCAATCAAGCAAAATGAATACCAACTTGATGAAATGCATATAAAAGTTTGAGAAAATCAGTTTGGTCCAACTTAGCGGATCTTTTATCACCAAACCCTGTTTCTTCCATCACCTTATTAACATTTTCCTTTACTACTTGTGTATAATCAATATTTTCATCCAGTAACATTTCACCCTTTTGTTCACCTAAATATTGTAGATAGGTTTTATAGTTTTTTTCTAAAATTTCAAGAATTTTATTGTTTTTGAAAATGGCATTTAATGTTTTATTTTTCCTGTTAAAGCAAAAACGTAACAAACCATCCCATTCGTTGTAATCAATGTTAGGTTTTGGAAATTTAGGCTCGATTTTCACCACGCTTGATTCAACCTTAGGCGGTGGTCTGAAGTTATTTTTACCGACTTTCATAACATGTTTCACATTGGACCACATCTGAGCATTTGCACTTAATCTATTATATAATGCGTCACCTGGTCTAGCTGTCAAGTTCAACGCAAACTCTCGTTGAAACATCAATACTGCGATTCTTGGTGGCTTTGGCATTTCCAAAAGCCTGAAAACAATACCAGAAGAAATCTGATATGGTGTATTAGAGATGCAAACATCAAAGTATGGTATATCCTTCAGTTTCATGAAGTCACCCATTATAATTTCCAGTTTTTTTTCTAACGGTGTTCCTTGCACACGTTTTGTTAACTCAGCGGCCATCTTGGGATCAACTTCAACTGCATAAACTTTTCTGGCCTGTTCCAATATACGAACAGTCAAATTACCAGTACCTGGACCAATTTCAAGCACAACATCTGAAGGTTTAATTTCAGCCTTATCAACAATACCTTGTGCAATAAGTGGATTTTTCAAGATATGTTGACCAAGCTCTGTATTGAACTTGAAAACTTTGTTAATTTGAGAACTTCCTGAAGGATCCGGTTTGTTTGTGTGAAAAGTCCTTTTTTGTGCCTTTGGCATTATGCTTATAATTTTGTATATTTCTAAGGTCTAACGGAAAACCTGCAGTGAACACTGAATGCAACTTTCAGCAAGCAAACGGGTTGAAAAAAAAAAGATCAAAACTTTTTCAAGGCTGTGCGAAACATCAGTTTTAATACTTTTCGTTTGTCTATCAATTGTGCTAAGCAGGAAATTTGTACTGCCTTCGTACACCATTTATAATACACAAATCATGCCATCTACTATAAACAAAACCACCCCACCGCATGGTTCATCATCAAGCAAGACTGGTGCAAACTCTACAGAGTCCAAATCGTCATATAAATCAAGATCTGCCAACATTTCACCCGAACAACTACGTAAAATTAGAGGTTTCCAAATGATGATAGGGGGAGCTGTATTTATAATCGTGCCTGCTCTTGAACTTTATCGTCGTCTTTATACTGGTGGAGAAAGAAAAATTCAACAGGGTGAATTCAATCCAGTTGATGGCACGCTCAAGGAATGGGAGGATGAGGAAAAAGTTAGGAATTTCAAGGACTCCTGGTTGACAAAACTTTTTGGTGAAAAATGAAAAGTAACCGAAGCATTGATAAAAACATGCATTTAATACCTTTGTCTAACTGCTTACCTATTTTTATATAAAAAACATAACCTAATATACAAAATACTCCGTGATTAATAATAATACAATACAATTTATTCATTGCCAAATAAAATCAAATTGAGCTGATTCTAGAACTACCCAACGTTCCCCTAGACCCCAAAGACGTTGCACCTCTGACTCTCAGTTTCTTAAAAGTCTCATCTTGATCCCTATTCAGACGCCCCAGTTGAACCTGCACAATTTTTGGCCTTAATTCTCTCTGTGTCATAACGCTTGATGATCTTATTGAAGGCGTAATCTTTGTTGCTAATGCTGGAGAGCTAGTACCAAGTTTTATTGAAATACTGCTTGCAATACTTTCCAATCTAGAATCAGACCTGTTTGATATACAAGGTGGCCCCCACTCAGCTGAATGTTGTTGTAACCTACTCACTGATCTTATCATATCTAATCTAGACTCTGGTCTTTTAGGCATCGGGATTCTTGACGCAGTTATTGGAGAAAATTCAAGGGTTTTTTTGGTAGCTTGTAAATGTGGTGAAATATTTGGAGCTGGAATTTGACTTGGTGTTAATTTAAATCCATCTAAATTAGTTGAGACGGTCGAAATACCTGATAGTTTTAAATTACTATTTTCAGTTTGATTGTCCATATTGATCAGCGTAGATAGTTCAAACTTTAATAGTGGCTTTTGGTTTGGCCTAATAATTACATCATCAAAATCATTTTCATTATTTTTTGGTTCATGATCTACTGGTAACATCACATATTTTCGTGTCGGAGTTATCCTTGGTGTTGTAAGAGGTGTTGAAATAGCCAATTTTGATTTATGAAAACTTCTACTATTAGGTGTAATGAAAGGATCAGGTGAATCGAAAATATTACGGGTTCTCATTGTGTCCGGGGAACTATCGGCGCTTTCCATCAAGTCACTTGATGGGGTGCCAGCAGCTTTGACAGCTTCGTCCAAATTTTTCAAATCTATTTTAATTCGTTCCATTATTTCAATATTATCTTTTGAGTATATATTGTCATCAATACTTCTTGGAGTCTGAAATATTTTCGTATTATTTATCTTTTGATGATTTGCACTTAAAATAGGTTTCATATTCAAAAAGTCACTTAATGGATTACTAAACTTTCTTTTGGACTGGATTACACTTTTTTTTCTAGGTAACGGGACATTTTCAGTTTCTTCACGTAAATTGTATCTTTCTTCTATTTTTTTCAATTTGACTGAGTCATGCTCATCTAATCCATAAGAGTTTTCCATAGGTTTTAAAATATTAATTATATCTTCCATTGTTTCATTCGATAAAGCCTGACTTGTGTCAGCAAGTTGAAAAATTTTTTTACAAAAGAGTTTAATTCTTTTAGTAACATAAATGTTCTTGAATGATTTCAAGCCTCTTCTATACTCAGTATATGATTTTGTTATTGTTTCATATTTAGAAACACTTTCTAAAACAAGTTCCTTATAATGCATTTTGGAATTATTGTGAAAATTTTCTAATGCCCGAGGAATTAGCTTGAGCGACTGTGAAATCGGTAATATCGTTTCATGCAAAATTGTGTAAGAGTCAAATATTTGCTCATCCATAGTTGAAAACATTATCAAACCATTGTGTTTTGGTGACTCACGCATTCGGTCCGTTCCACATCCTTTCATTCTAAAATCCATGATTGTAAATTTTTCTACTTTTTCCTCTATATTTAGCAATTCCCTTTTTTCATTGAGCTCATCTAGTTTTCCCATGCAGTAAGCTATTTCTTCACTAATTGTTGAGATGACATTGTTTTCTATTTCGTTGTAATGTATAACAATGCTAAGCCGTTTTTTGTACAAACATAATATCTTTTTTAATTCCAAATTTATATTACAAATCGTACCAAAATTTTCGAGAATCATCTCTGACTTTGATATTGAAACCTTATCAACCTGTATCAAGAGAACGTTGACATCATACTCCATTTTATCAACTAGTGCAATTAATAACAATAATTCTTCACGCCCTTCAAGAATCCAATGGAATTCATAGTTATTAGACTTTCCTATTCGATCCATACTTTCAAGTACTTTTTGCAGCTTCTTCAAATGAGAAATTATTTTACACAATGATTCATTAATTTTTTGAAGCAATTCGTCCGACAATTCTTGGCCAAACTTTTTTTGAGAACTCAAAAGATACAGCAAAGCTTGGAATTGGTTCAAATCAAAAGATTCATTAATTAATGAAGATATAGGCAATACATTGTCATAAAGCTTCATTCTGTAGAGTAATCAATTGGTTTTTTCAGAAAGTTATTTCCACCCAAAAGAAAAGCAACACAAATTGAGATTGCACTTATTTATTTCAGCAAATGTCTTTTTGGTGGGCTACCGGCGGATTGTACAAATTATAGTTACATATCAGAAAAGGGTGTTGAAACCCAAACATCAACAAAAACTAAGAAAAAACATGAAAGCAAGTCGCACATTATTTTGTTTTTACCACATTCGGGTAGATTTGCTCCAAGGATTGAGAGGTGGTAACAAGTGCACCTGTTCTTCTAGCTAAATATGCGTAAAAAGAGCCATTACTGATATCTGACAGAAAGCTATATGCAAACTTAATAAAATAACTAAGGAGCATTAACTCGTGGAAGCTGAAACTGTGAAAGCGTGGCACAATTTCAGCGTGTCATGCCTACTTATGATCCGAAATATTTACTGCCATCTATTGCAAACTAAACAATTTCTATATAGTGATTACGGCCTGATAATGGTTCACTGGTTGCTACGACTACGCTCATACTCGATCCGGTTTGCCTTTGACGCAACTGCACTCTCGCTGTTTTTTAAGTGGCCCCTGTCATCAAGTTCAACAGTACCAGCAGTCTCAAATACTGAAACTTTACCCAGTAACAATCCTAATGTATCCAAAACCTGGTTTGGATCACTCAAATAAGCTTTAGCAACGGTGACCTTATTTGCAGGCCCAACTGTCACCGGGAAAAAGCCATATGCACCAAATTCATTAGTTGGTAATTTCTCATTTATCCATTCATTTTCAATCTTGTTCAGCGCTCTGAACATATCTTCATCAGTTGTATCATCTCCAAGACACAGTGCAAAATCCGGTAACTGCTCCGCTGTCTTTAGCTTTTGATCAATAGGGTCGGAGCATAACACTAACCTTTTAACAATTTCTCCTTTGTTGAGAAATTTAGGTCTAACTTCAAGATTCGCCTTACCAGACATAACTTCCACGTAGTATTTTTCAGCCAGTTTGTTGATCAGTTCTTCTTTACATTTTTCTGCTTGATATAAACCTAATATCGGATCAGCTTTACGATAATGCCATGTAAGTGCAACCTTTTTTTTCTCAATAAATGTACCAGGAGTTTTCTCGGAATATTCACCAAAAATTTCCATTACTTTTTCTTGCCATGACATATCAAAACTTTCAGTTAAATTAGTCCACGTTTCATCCTTTCCTGGCTTTTTCATGAAAGATCCATGCTCCGCACTTAATCCAATATTTGGAAAGTTGGATCCAATCCATTTTTCCAAAAATACTTGATCACGTCCACTAATAATCCAAATCTGATTCCTCGGATCTCTGGCCAATTCCTTTAATATATCAAATAATCTAGCTGATGGAATTGCAGCACTTGGATCTCTAACAATCGGAGTTAATGTACCATCATAATCGAATAAAAATAGTCTACGATTAGACTTTTTATAATTATTCAATAATAACGGTTTATTCAAATAAGGTATACCTTTGCCTGGTGTTTGTGTTGACACAAATTCTAATAAGTTGTCAATAACTTTACACGACCATTCTTGATTGGTATTTCTGGTAACTGATTCATACAGCTTTTTTTCAATTGATGACTTCCGCTCGTCAGATAATAGTAAACTCTCGTTGATCGCATTAGCAACGCCAACTGAATCCCACGGATTGACCTGAATCGACTCTTGCAACACTGTAGTTGTACCACTAAATTCAGATAAAACTAATGGTGAATGTTTTAACTTTTGACATACAATATATTCTAGTGCAGTTGTATTCATGCCATCCCTGATTGATGTAATCAAACATAAATCCGCAACCCTTAGTAATGATAGATATTCTTCTTTATCAATTCTCATATTATAATTCAAAACTGGAGAATAGTTTAATGATGAGTACTTTCTATTGATACTAGATATAATTTCATTAACATCCATTTCAAGTTTAGAGCTATGATACGATGGTTTGAACGAAACTTGAATCAAAACCACTTTACCGACCCATTCAGGATAAATATCAAGGAACAGCTCGAACGCTTGTAATTTTTGAACTACACCTCTAACCGAGTCTAACCTATCTCTACCAATAATGATTTTTCTATTTTGGTTCAACTCTTTTAATGTTTTAACTTTTTCCTCAATTTCCTTAGTAAATGCATCACTTTCGAAACTTTTAACATCAATACCTAATGGAAGTGTAACAATGTTTGTAGTAGAAGAATGAACAGTAACTTTTGTCGGAGTAGTTTCATATCCATTGACTCTTGAACAGCAACTGATAAAATGTCTTGCAAATGAGTAACTTTGGAATCCCAACTGATTAGCGCCTAACATACCATCAAGTAATATTTTCCTCTTTGGCAAACATCTGAAATATTCTGAAGATGGAAATGGTACATGTAAGAAATGGCAGATGTAAACCTCACTCATTTCCATTCTTAAAATCTGTGGCAGTAACAACAAATAATAATCATGAATCCAAATAACATCACCAGGTTTGGCAATCTCTTTGATCTTAGCTGCATAAGCTTCGTTAAATTTAACATAATCATGCCACCACGCTGCCTCCTCTCTTCCATCAGTCGGATCATTCATCATATAGTGAAAGACAGGCCATAAAATATTCTCAGCATATTTTCTCCACCTCTCTTGATCCCTTCTAAGTAGCCAAATAGGATGAATATTTTTATCATTATTCTTCTCACGAACCAATGAAGTGATGTTATTTTTATCCGATTCAGTCAAGTAAAATGGATCTGATGTACTGACACTACTATCCGTGAGTACCTCTTTAACTTTAGAAACAACGTTAACATCAGGAGTCTTGATTTCACCAGTCCAAGCGATTAGATGAGTCTCCCAATCAGTTTCATTGCTTAAAAATCTATTCGATGCATATAAAGCAGATGAGCCACGTAGCGGTGATACATTCCAACTACCATCTTCTTGTTTGCTAATTTCATTAGGCAATTGTGTCATACAATTGATAATTCGACCGCTTAACTTCAAATCTGGTGGGAAATCCTTAGGACTTGTCCATTCGTTTGTGTCCCTCAACTTTCTACTGGTCATTTCACTTTTCTAAAAGCCTTTATGCTGCAAAATTTCATGAAGAACCATCGTAGAAGACAATCAAGGTTGTACAAGCAGAAGATTATTACCCTGCCCAGCTCACCCGATACTCCCCAGTGGGCGCAGTGCCAGCCCGCAGCTAGCGGAGTTTCTATTGTCTTTTGAAAAACAATAGGCTCCGAGAGGCTGTAGACTTACGTCAGTCCTATACGTTAAATATACATTAATTAATATAGACAGCAATGTGTAGACAAAAAAACATGAAACAAGTAAAACTGGGGAAAAAATAGAAGTGAATAATTTGGTAAAATGTATTGGGTGACTAAGAACGGATACAGATCTTAGAACCTTCTTTTAATCTTTCAACATCAGCACTAGCAGATGTGGCAGGAATAGCATTGGTATCGGACGGAGCATCCGCTACCGGTGCTGGCGCCTTTCTGTTGTGTTGCATGTGTGACTGCACCAAATGGCCTGCCGCTAAAGCGGAACATAATGATAACTCTGATGCTAAAACCGCAGATGCAACAATTTTTGCTAATTGTCTAGCGTTTGATCCTGGTTCGGTAGGATGTGGACCTCTTATACCTAGCAATTCTAGCATAGCACCTTGTGGATCTAAAACTGTACCACCACCAATTGTACCAACTTCAATTGAGGGCATTGAAACAGAAATTCTTAAGTCTCCATTTGGTAATTTTTTCATCAATGTCATACAGTTTGAACTTTCAACATTTTGTGCTGGGTCTTGTCCAGTCGCAATAAAAACTGCTGTAAGTAAGTTAGCTGCATGCGCATTAAAGCCACCAACTGCACCAGCAAGAGCAGAACCGACTAAATTTTTGGAAATATTTAACTCCACCAAGGCTTCCACATCAGATTTCAACACTTTATTGACAATTTCAGATGGAATGTCAGCAGATGCAACAATACTTTTACCACGACCCTCAATCCAATTGATTGCAGCTGCCTTTTTATCAATACAATAATTACCAGAAAGTGAAACAACATCCATATCATCAAATCCAAAATCTTCAACCATGCATTTTAACGAGTGTTCAACACCTTTAGAAATCATATTCATTCCCATCGCATCTCCTGTTGTAGTTTTAAATCTAATGAATAATAAATCCCCTGCAATTGCAGTTTTGATATGCTGTAATCTTGCAAATCTCGAGGTTGAATTAAATGCAATTTTCATTCTTTTTTGACCTTCCTCTGAATCTAACCAGTTTTTAGCCTTACCAGCTCTTATTAAATTAGGAAATTGAACACATGGACCTCTGGTCATACCATCAGCAGTTAGTACTGTCTGCACACCTCCACCCGCATTAATCGCTTTGCAACCTCGCATTGTCGATGCAACCAAACATCCTTCAGTTGTTGCTACCGGAATGTGATATGATTTACCATCAATTATAATTGGACCTGCAACACCTAATGGAATCGGAATATAACCAATGACATTTTCACAACAGGCACCAAAAACCCTATCGTAATCATAACTTTTATATGGCAACTTTTCGGTTAATAAAACCGGAGCATTAGCAAATTTAGCAATCGACTGTCTTCTAACAACAACTGCTCTGACTTTATCACCTAATTGTTTTTCTAGTGCATATAGAGGCAATTTACCTTGAATAACCAATTCTAGAACTTCAGCGTTATTACAATCCTTAACATTACCTGCTTTTAAAATTTCAACTAACGTATCAATAGGGCGTATATCCAAATCTTCCGGCGATGTTAATTCTGTACCCTCACTTGAAGAATCTTCCGCAGTGCTAATGTCTTCAATAATTTGCCCAACCTTAATATTATCAACATTTGTGGACAAATTATTTGAATTAATAATAGTTGCAGTTTCTTCAACTTTTGTTTCAACTTTCTTTTTGGACTTCTTCGACTTGTTTTTCGATTTTTTTTGAGAAGTTTTACTCGATGAAGAATCTTCTAGTAAGCTGTACAACTCTCTTTCTTCAATCTTTTTGGACTTTAACTTATCAAACGAGTCCAAATGAAATTTGGCAACATTTAATAAATAGACATTAATTGCAAGCGAAATACCAGCAATCATAAACAAAAACTTGGAAATCAAAGGATCACAGATTGCAGTTGAAAGTTTTGAAAAAATCAAGACAATATAATGTTCAATTTCAGTAAATGGAGTTGATTGTCTGTAAATTTTAACCGGTAATAACGTTAACAAAATACCATTTGAAGGAATCGATTTAATTGAATTTGAAATCACTTCTGAGATAAATGGAGATTCCGATAAATCTGATAGATCCGATAGAGAAATATTTTGAAAGTCCGCAGAATCATCGTATAGCCAAGAAGTACCTAATGCAAATAAATGAATACCTAGAAATCCAACAAGCATTGCAATTTTAAAACCAACGATACTGCGATTATGTTTAAAAATTCCTTTCGAGGTATCAATGGAAACTTCCGCAACATCTCTAGCAACATTTGAACTAATTCCGTCCTCTTCTAATGCTTGTCTTAACTCAACTTCTTTATGGACTTTAAAAATTTGAGCTTTCAACGATAAAATTGATGCATAAAACGTAAACGTGAATAATAAGTCAACAGCCAAAATGATCGATGAAAGGATACAAAAGTTTTTCAAACCAGTTAAATTTGGAATCAAAAATGAGCAAATCAAGAAAGAAATTGAAATAATAAGCTGATCTCTGATTAGTGGTACAGCAGTTTTTGATTTCACAACGTCTGCAATAATATCCGAAATATCTTTTTTAGAGTCAGAATTTAATGCTTCAATAACAGGAGCGGTAAACGCTATTTTATGTTTAAAACCGATAGTTGCCACTAAGAAGGGTAAACCTTCACTTAATGAAACTAGAGGAACTCTAGTATGAAGAATTTCAGTTGTGGCAGCTAGGGCAAACAAAAATGCAAAACAAGAAGACAAAAGTGAACCGAACGCTAGCCAAAAATTGGAACCAATTTTTTTCATTTCAAAAAATAGTTGAATAAATGTGAACCACATTGCTGCGTAAGCAATAGAAACCAGAATTATATCAAAAGGCTCAGCGCCCATAATTAAGCTTTTAAGCCTTTTAAATAAGGATTTGAAATATTCATAATATTTACCAATTTTATTGATCGAAGATCTCAATTTAAAATCATCGCCTTGATTATTTTCTAGGATTGAAGGCAAGTCTGATTCATTCAAATCGACATCAGTCAGAATATAACCATCATGATCGTTTTCATCAGTTTTGATTAAATTTGGAAAGTTAGGAATTGAATCTGATTTACCTTTGAACTTCAAAGGTGTAACATAGACATGCTTGGCATTTGAATATTGATCTAACTGTGAAGAAGACTGGACCAAGCCCCAATCTTTTGAAGATGAGTCACGATAGAAATTTAGTGACTCTAGACTATTTGAGTATTCGTTTTCAATATACTGGTCAAATATTGCCAAATATGCTACACAGGCCAGAAGCACTGTGGACACTATAAAGTGAATTGGTTTGCTGGCACAAAACCTTGCCAAATGAGCAGGAATATCTGAGAATATGTAAGCCATTGTTTATTTGAAGTTCTTTTTAGCCTTTCAAACTTTTTTCCCCAAAAAACTTTATTTGACAAATGTATTTTCTTTTCTCAAGAAAACTAGCACTAAAAAGGAACAAAACCCAGTTGTAGTTAATTGCAGAAGTACGAACCAGTCACCTTATTCTGTCCTATCTGTGTAATTCACCCGACAGAAAAAAAAAAAGGGGAACAAGTTTCCAAAAGTTGAGCTGAGCTGAGCAAACACGAAAAATGGAAAACGCTACTGTCTAGAGGAAAACTATATACGAGGAGAAGAATGAAGCTCAGCAATTTTTCTTCGGCGGAACGAAGCAGAGAAACGAAAAGAGCGAAAAACGTATCCACCCGTGCACCGCAAGATAAAAGAAACCATTTGGGGCCCAGTGCTCAGCGATTTGAAGGTCGATAATGTGTGTGCCAGCAAAGCTTAACACATATAACTAGGGTTAGGTTGACAGGAAAATGGCCAGAGACGTCATTAGAAAAGAGAATGTTCAGAAGTATGTGCACATTCCTGCAAGACAGAAAAGCAGTGCTTCCAACTTCATCACCCAAAACTTACCATTAGCTGCAATGTTTTTGAAGAACAAAGCTTTGGCTTGGGCATGTCTTTTTGTTGCAATTCAAAGCTATCTTAATGAGCCATACATCAAGGATCCAACTGACGAGTCGCAACCCGTCATTTTCAGAGTCATCTTCGCCTTTGTCGCAATTGGTACTTCTTATCTTGATTTAATTTTCCCTGGTATGAATGGTGGTCTCACAAAAGAAGCATCCCAGGTTGTTACTGAAGCAGCTGCGGAGGCAACAGCAAACTAAATGTTTTTCTAAAATGTACTATACATATATATCTATATTTTAATATATCAAATTACTTTACTACACTTTCTTTTTCTTTTTTACATCCAACGGCAAGACCTTTGGTTTCCGCTTCATCCTAGTTATCAATTTATGCTCAAACTTGGAATAGCAGGTAGGACATTTTTCATCAACTGGAACCATACTCAATATACATAGACACACCGAACAGACATATCCAATGTCAATAACTTTATTGGTAACAAAACACGAAGCTCGGAAATCAACGCTCGTATTGGTAGGTAATACAACAATTGGCCTTAGTAATGGTTCAATAAATAATGCACTACTTAAATACTGAATAAGACCAGAGGGATGCTTGATATCAATATAAACGCCGTTAGTTGCGTCAGAGGTTTGTTGTAAAAATATTGACTTTGCTCCAAGCTTGCAAACATCGAGTGATACTTTCATTTTTTGTGCCGCAAAAATGGTATTCATCATAGAAACATATGGTAGTGTGTTATCTCCACTTACACTAATAATCATGACTCTTGCCTTCATGTTTAAGTTTTCTTCCGTTCGTTGCAACTTATTAATTGCTGTCAATGCACTTGATATGGCTCCCGTCATCGTACCCTTAATAAACTTTTTATCTTTTGTTATAATGTCATGCAACCTGTTGGGCTCAACTTGGTATAAGTCATCCAAAGCTTCCAAAATTTTCTCGTCAAGAACTTTGAATTGTCCGTAAATACCTATACTTTTCAGAAGTTTCCTGTCCATAGTATGTTTATTATGATTATCATTCAATGGATACACACGTTTTGCACCGTGATGGAAACTATTAGCCACAAAAACAGACACTTTATTCCCACTATTCAAAGCCAAATGTGAGTTTAACATTACAAGCATGGCAGATGTAACATGCCTAAACTGCAAGTTTTCATTCTTTTCGATATATGCCTTCCATTCAAGGGGATGAAGGTCCAAGATAACTGTCAAAAGTGAAGGGGTTTCATCAATTGCACGATGTATGTTTTGCGCAGCGCTAGCTGCAGTGTCTGTAAACGCTCTGTCAGAGATTGCATCCATTCTGAACTCTTTGATTTCTATTTTGTTTTAAAGCCAAGTTAAATCCTGCCAGTAAGTGAAGAAAAAGCCCAAATCTTTAGATCATGTAAATTTGACAGATCACGTGACAGTTTCTGGAACCTTCGAGAGGAACTTTTTTTTTGGCAACCTGGACTATTTAACAGTCACCAAAAGATGCTTTTCTTTGAATCCTTTTCCAACGTAAGGAAGCAAGCAAGAATATTTTAATAATGGAGAAACTATTACAATGGTCAACTGCACAGGAATCTAGTGATCCTGCTATTCGTGCTAAGGCACCGGCTCCAAATCCAAAACTTTTGGCACAAGTTTTAGGTGCAGATACGGGGAAGGATGATGCAACATTAATGAAGGAGGATATAAATGTGCTTGTATGTGATGATCCACGAATCAGTACTGATGATAAATTGACAGCATTAGAAGATTTTGAAATGCTAGTACAGAATTTAGATAATGCAAACAACATTTCACCAATGGGAATATGGCCAGAAATTGCAAAATTGTACACGTATTCTGGTGAAGAGGAAGACGAGTTTAAAGGATTGGCAGCACTTATAACAGGTACAGCCGTGCAGAACAACGTTAAATGCCAGAATGATTTTCTAAAGCATGTTGGTGTGGATGGTATGAAAAATCTTCTGAATTTGACAACTTCAGCCAACGATTTTAATGTAAGAGCGAGAGCATTATATGCTTTAAGCGGATTAGTCGGTCATAATGGTGCTTTATACGATCTATTTGCACAATGTGGAGGTTGGAATCTATTGAAGAGCATTTTGGATGAGCCTTTAGCAAATAATAAAAAGGACAATAAAGTTGTATTAAGAAGTTTGAACTTGTTGAAGTGTTTACTATATGATGAAATTCTTGAAGAAGGCCAGGCTGCAAGTACACCAAAAGCCAAAAGGTTTGAAATACTCGAAGAAATCAATATTGTGGATAGTCTTGTGAAAAAAATCTCCAGTGAATCTCATGTGGATGTAAATGAAAGGATAATATCTGTTTTGAATTACATTCTACAGAACGGTTATACATTGTCACAGACTGAAATTGATATCTTAAAGGCGAACCTTGCGTCTGCAAAGGACTCATTAAATGCGGCTGACATTAAAACATTGCAAAACTTTATAGTTTAACTGAAGGTACCCTAATTTAATTAGATAAAATCTTTCCTATTTAATCAACTTTATTTGATTCAGTCTGATGCAATTTAATCCGGTTCTTATTTTTTTTTGCCAATTCAGTCTACGCCAATCCAAATTTGTTTAGTCTATCTTCGATCTATTTCGATCTATTTTTGATTTTTATAATCCTTTTGATTGTGTAACAGTCCAACTTTGTTTGTTTTGATATATTTTGGTCTAATATACATCTAAATTACATACATACATAAAACTATAAAACATCGTTTTCATTATTGGATAAAAATAGCTTGCGTATAACTTTTACATTATCCGAACGTAAAATTTTACCCTGTGTAAAATCTTCATTACTAAGAACATCATTAAAAATAGCACCCACCGATTTATAAGATTTGGTTTCGACAAACTTTTTCGCCTTGTTATCAGTCACTCCTTTGAGTTGGCTCAACATTATGGTAATGCAATCTGTTGGATTAACACCAGATTTAACTTTTCCAATGTTAGAAACATCATGATTTCTCTGTAAATAATCAATATACTTTGTTTGAAGCGTATATGCAATTGATTTTAACCATTCTAATAGGTCTTTTAGTCCTTTAAATGTCTGAAACGTAAAATCATGTTCAACTTCGTATCTTAAAAGCTTTCGTTTGATATCAAAAGGTTTGATGATTTCCGCCTCTGAAATTCCGGTCTTTTTTTTCTTCTGTGTTTCAGTAGATCCTGGGTTCAGTTTTTCTTGCACTTTTGCCTTGTAAACTTTATTTGCCTTCGTTTTTAATGATTGCAAAAACTGATCATACCCAACGATCCAGACAGCAATACCAGCATTTGGCATTTTCATTTTAATTGAGTTGATTTGTCTTTTCATAATTCCCTTTTTGATAAAATCAATTAAATCGTTTGCGTCATATAATAATATAATGAATTCCTCATAAATTTTTTTAGGCTTGATTGGTATAAATGTGTTTTTTTTCTCGTAAAATACAGAATCAACATATCTTTTGAATTTAATGATGGGTAAAGTGTCCTCTATAATTTCAAATTCAGCTGGTTCTAAATGTTTTAAATATTCGCTATTTAACTCTTTTAGTTTTTCATCAAGGGTGGATGAAAAGCAACAGGTTATTCGCTTTGTAAGTTCTTCCTTCGTGTACTTGGTCTGATTCACTTTTTTTAGCTTTTGGGGTTCAATTTGCTTTGCCCGCTCAAGCATCAGCTCTAACCTTTGATCGGTGTACATGTTGATGTCATCGGTTACGGTATTCATAAAATTACTTGGAGTTTCAATATTGATTGAGCTACTTGAAATATCACTCAGACTGCCAGTTTTTTCTTTTGATGCCTTTTTAACAGATTTAAGTACGTTGTTGATAGATGCCGAATATTTAGAAAAATCATCAACTTCTTTGCGCTTTCCTCTGGCATTATCCAGATCTGATATCAAACTTTTAACCCTATTTGTTTCCTTCTTTTTTAAGTCTTTTAAATCTCGTTCATGTTCTCCGAAATCAACGTTAGGAACAACTGCGACGTTGCAGTTTATTTCGCCAATACTGCTGCTAAAGTCGGAAATATCAGAAATACTGTTTCCTTCAAAATTTTCTGTATTGAATACTTTGGTACCACCTTTCGAATTTTTCTTAACATCTGGAATTGTAAAACTGCGATTTGTTGCCATGGCACCTTTGGATTTATTAACTTTCAAAAAGCCTGCACTCGCTCGCATATGATATTCAACATCTGATACTTTTAAAGTAGGTGTAGAACTTTTTTTTCTTCTTTTAGCTGTCCCTGGAACGGATGGTGATGGCATATCAGCATCATCAAGCAAGAAAAAATCATCCCTTTTTTGGTTTTTATGAGATGCACTTGTTTGCTTGTGTGCCTCTGATCTGTCTTCTGTTTCATCATCCAGATCAATAACGTTGAATACACGACTTACGTTAGGTGAAGAAGACGGATACGTATTGGCATTTTCATTATTGATCTTCACCCCAAGATCGTCATCAAAAATAATCAAATCCGAATTATTGGCAAGCTTGGAATTTTTTTTTGGTTGTTCAGTTTTAAAGGTGGTCACTGAACTGGGCATCCCAAATATTTCCAGAAAATCGTCGTTCTCCCCTATATCGGAGATATCACTGCATAAAACGCCATTCTGCGCACTTTTCCCTCTGTCGTCTGGAACCTCGTCATCCGAGTCTAGGACAATGATTGAATCACCACACATTGCCACACAGGGTGCTCCATGCGCTAGGAAAACATGCAGCAGGGGCAGTCTGGACCAGTGCTTTTGGCGTATCGGTGCAGTGCCAGCCAACACGACAACACGACATTCATGTCGTGAGGCAGCAAAACGTTACGTAAGCAGCGGCTTACGCAAGAAACCTTACGTAAGCCGCTGCCGTGCGCCGCGCATAGCCGCGGCAGCCCAAAACGGCAAGAGGTAAACAGCACTTGGATCGAAAAGAAGCAGTCGGAAAAAAAAAGTGTCAGATCTTCACAGTTTTTTTAAAGGTTGAAGAAGCAGACCCTCTTGGGTATACTGCATTGTTGGCGTCCGCTTGCAGCTTGCTGTTGTGTTCTTTTCCAAACACTACATTTCCCGCTCTTTTCTTTCTTTCAAGCTCACTTTTAAACTGCGTTTATAAAAGCAAACTACCTGGCCTTGACAGTTACTTAATTTTTGAATCACTTTTAGTTTTAAACTACCTGCTTCTTTCCTTTTATCTTGATTCCATTTCGTCAAATTTTATTTGTTAACCTGGCCTAATTTTCTTTACTAGATACACCTGTTTTGGTCACCTATACCCATTACCAATTATCTCAACATGTCCTTCTTATCTGTTGTCAACAAGCTCGTCACTATCATACTGCTTGCAGGTACCACACTCATGTTACTATTTATTGTTTTTTCAGGTGCAATTAAACAATTCCCTTTTAATCATTTCTACTGGATTGAAGCTGACACTTCTTCTATTGCAAACGCAGATGCTGATTTTTCAAGATGGACTTTTTGGGGGATTTGCTATCCTGATTCCTTTGATTCAGCTTCAACTGATAACTGTCCGCATTTGGGTCCTGATGTGCCAATCTCTCCATTCGACAACTTCGGTAACTCGTCTTCTTTGCCACAAGATTTTGTCAATAACAGAAACTCTTACTACTACCTATCAAGATTCTCATTCCCACTATTGTTAATCTCTTTAATTTTCTCCGGTGTTTCTTTCATTGGTTCAATCATGGCTCCATGTTGGTTGGCGATGAAAGAAGTGACTACCTTCTTTGTTTCAATTGCTTGTTTATTCTGCATGACTGGTGCAGCTTGTATTACCGCCGTTTCTGTCATGACTAGAAATCAATTTCACAAAAATGGCTTATCCTCCAAAGTTGGTGCAAGTTCTTTGGGTATGGTTTGGGCCTCGGTTGTTTGCTTACTACTCCTATTTTTTCTCACTTGTTGTTCCACAAGTCACAAATTATACAAGAAGCATAGAGATGAAGAAAGAAAAAATCAACATTTATTAGTGACCCAAGAGCCAATTCCTGTTCCAGGTCCACATCAACACTCAGCTTTACATTCAACAAACCAACAAGATGAATATAATCAAATTCCATCTCACGAAAGTGCCGGTATTAGGTTCTTTAAAATTAGAAGAAACCAAGAAAAGGTTGAAGAGGATTCAGTCGTATAAGCTTGTTGTAAATTGAATGAGCATTTATTACTCTAGGTGTCAACATAAACTATTGAAAAAACAAACAAAAAAAACCATGAAAAGTCAAAGTAAAGTACACATAATTCAAAAATTCGTCTTAATAATTAGTTTCACGTTTTTCATTTCATATCCGTCCCTCTTTTAATTTTTCTAACGCTCAAATTTTTATTCTAAGTTAGGCTTGTATTTATATCTTTTAATTTTATAGCTTTTAATAATTTCATTATAGTTTTGTTTTTCATTGTACTTTTTCAATCTGTTGAAATTTATATTTCATATTTTCATGGGTCTTAAAAAAATTACATCTATTTACATATATGTTTTGTAAAACAAGTATTATAATGAGTATATATATACATGTACAATTAATCAAGGATACTCACAATTAATGAATGGCATTGTAATTTTTCGCTTTTCAAAATTTGTTTCAACCCATCAACTTTAAATTTGACAATATTATGTTTTTCCAAGCATTTGTAGAGAAGCAATTGAGAGAAAACAAAGTCAAATACCTTTTCACTACAAAATAGCCCAAAACACCCATCAACAGTGCCGTGCGTTTGCAGATATTCCTGGATGTCATTTATGTTTTTCTCCAATGGTTCAATAATCGGATGCAGAAGTTCTCCACTTGATTTAAGTGCTGTATTATCAATAATGTAAATCAACTCATTGACTTTATCAGTTGGATTTCTTTCAAAATTCGACTTCTCAGTCGAAAATAATAATGAATCTGTGGTGACAATATTGCTGAATTTAGTATCACAATCAAAGAAGTTGAAAGCTCTTGACTGAACCAGTTCCTGCAAGAGATTTTTGTCTTGAATCGTGCAAAAATATTTAATCATTAACTTTTCAACCTCGACTGGAATGATATCATATCTTTCATTCTTAAGTACATATTGACTTAAATGTTTTGATGCAAGTTTGCAAGCATAATCATCATCATCAGTCAAATACTCGAAAATAAACCCACAAATTTTCAATTTGATGCCATCATTTTTACCCTTTTGATTATAAATTTCATTAAACGCAATAAGCGATTTCAATGCAGCAACACGGAAAACAAATTCCGAATCATCCAGTTTCATTTGCTCAACTTGTTCTATCCATTCGTTAAAATATTGAATATTGCTTTCCTCATCGGAAAGTAACAGTTTTGCAACATATGAGCCTAATGCTTCAACAACACTGAGCCTGATATCTTCATTAGATTCAAATCTCAGCAAAGATATCAGTTGACTTGTATGTCTTTCTAAAACATGAGCATCAACCGTATTATCGGACATAACAATTAAATTTTTCAGCAATTTTAAGCCTTGCGATTTAACGTACTTCCAAACATTATCCATTTTTAACAATTTCCAGATATTATCAATCAGTTCTTCTCTAACACATCCGCTCATTATTTCAGTGTGAGATTTGGTTTCAAATTTAGCTTCATAATACAGAATACAACTTAGCTGAAGTTCGTATAACGAAGAAAATAGACATTCATTGATTAATTTTATACTATCTTTCAAGTTTTCGAGTAATAATTCTGACAATTCTTTCAAAGCCAGTTGTCTACTGCCATCTAAGCTCTCACAGTAAGTGTTGGACATTTTAAACCATGAAAACAAAAAATTTATTTTTTCATCGTCCGAGCGATCAAGCTTTATCAATTTAAGAATTTGGAAATAAGTTATCTTGATTGGAAAGCAATCAATCTCATTCAGAACAATATTTAGTTTACCAAGTATTTGCAACCTAATCTTATTGTCATGCTCATACAATTTCTCAACGGATTTGCTTGACTCATCAGATGATAATGAGCTGAAACTTAAGATAATTTCTTTTACAGCCAGTAAAGAGCCGTGCATCTTGTTGTAATTTTTATCACTTGACGTTATATTCTCAAGCATTTTGGATATAATAGTTGCAAAGTTCTCAGAAGTGGATATCATCGAAGGCAAGCTTCTTGCTGCCATTTCTCTGACCTTCCATGTTTTATTTTGTAAAATCTCAATAACTAGTTCAATAAAATCATCTAATCCAGAATATCCAGGGGTTGGTTCTAGCCTACTCATAATGGTCAAAATTGGAAAAACTTTTTCAATTTCAATCTGATTTGCAAGACCGCTTAAAATTGCGTCTTTCAAAGAACCATAAAATAATCCTCTAATTGATGGAAATTTTTCAAAGAATAACCTGGCTGGATAAGTAGTCAAATAATTTGCCTTGACCTTTTTGCTACTAAAAAGCCTGTTTTGTAATGCTGTAAATAACATGACTGCGCAATTACGAATTGTCCAGTATGGTGAAGCAAATGAGTTCAACGTCAACTCAAAAGCTTCATCAACATACAAAACAGACTCTTCAGATAGTGCTGCATCCGTAAAAATGGTCTTTATACAATTGAAGGCATTAACTTGCGGCAAATTGACATTATCCATATCGGCATCCAAAATTTCCACGGGCAATTCAGCAACTTGAACCAACTTGAAGACTGTTGGTCTGATCAGCGTCTTGTTACTACTTAGAATGGCTGTGATTAAAAAAGGAATACCTGCAGACCTTCTCGTAATATATTTGGATCTTGTTTGAATCAGGTTTAAATTTTCTTCCAACCATATTTCAGGGGTTGACTTTAGAGAATCTCGTTTAACACACAGTGAACAACATGAAACAAATGTTGGATAAACTGATGAAAATGCACCTCTATGTCTGATAGTTGCCAGTTGCTCTAATAGTAACGGCCCAATAGTTAGTAATGACGAATCAGTGAGTGGCGAACTTCTAACTTTAAACAACACATCCAGCATATTGGATGATTCCTTAACACTTCTCCATGCATAGCTGGTAATAACTTGTGTAGCTTTGCCATATGTAGCTTCCTGCTCTGCGGTATACTTAGACTCAAAATCATCAAGAAGCATACCTTCAGGTGAATCATGTTGTAAAACAATTTTGACAAGGTTCCAAACCTCAATTGATTGTGTAACCAATTTATTTAAAATATCATTGCTATTCAAGATTTGTGAGCATTTGTTGAAGTTCATAACTTCAAAGATAAATTTAAATGCTGCAAAGTAACCTTGAATGCTGTAAAGAATACACGCGGTTGAAATATATTCTTTGGCTTTAAATATAGAGAAATCAATCTTATCCATCAAATGAGTTATTATTTGCTCACATTTGACTAGATTATTCTCGTCTTGATAATACCCGAATGCAAATTTAAAAAATCTAGCACCCGAATCAACTTCTTTTCCTTTAATATCCGCTAACATTTCAAAAGATCTTTGTTCTAACATATTCATATCAATATATTCCTCTAAACATAACGGCGACATTGATATAATTTCAGTAGAGTAATGCCTGATATCTTCATAGTTATCCATGATATTATCGACCACCAATCTAATTAAAGCTAAATCATATATTTCAATGGAATATGTAAACCCAACAGTTCTGTATTTTTCAATAAATTTGGTTGCAATTCTAGAATCAAGACCACTTTTGACTAAAACAAGTAGTAATTTATACGCCATTTCTTTCCTGAGGTAAGATGATCCCGGTCTCAAATTATATTTAATAAATTCGAGTAAATGAACGAAAAAATAATTACTTTCTTTAACAGCACTCAGTTTGCCATTAATTCCAAGTTCAAATTTTTGGAAATTTTTTTTTGTCAGGCTTACTGCATCTCTATGCAAAGCATATGTTGAATCTTTTATTCTGAAAATAAATTTTTTGAAACAAGAGTACAATTCGTTTCTAGTTTCAAGGTCACTGTCAGTGAATATCATGTCTAACGATTTTTCAACATGTTGATAAACAACAGATGGAATTATTTTCGAAAGTTTTGGAGATAAAACCAGTAGTTGAAATGCACTAATTCTGTATGACGGTGTTTCTAATTCAAGTAATGAAGAAATCTCCCGAATTTCTATCAATGGTCTGTTTGTAATTGTATCAATTTCCAAGAATGGCTCAGTTATTATAGCTGTATCTTGAGCAACCTTTAAGGTTGATAATAAAATTGGAATATTATTCTCTTTGGTGACCAAGCTGAGAAACTTTATGGTAGCAGGTTTAGATATTTGAAACAAGTTCGGGAGAAGATAACTTTCTAGCCCTTTTCTCAAATTAACATCATGTAAACATTCAATAATTTGGTCCTTCCATAGTGACAGCCATTGATCTTCATTATTTTCAAGATAGTTATATCTTAAAACTAGGAATACAGATTTACCAACAACACTTCCAAGAACTCTTGACCAAATATTGGCCAGACAATCTTTAATAAAATTCGGTTTCTGTGTGAAAATAAAATTAACAGGTTGAACTTGTTTATATAAATGTTCAATCATGAAATAAAAAGCTCTCATTGTGTATGGTAAAGTTAAGGATGTAGCTAACCATTTGGAGAAAAGTTCGTTTTTAGTCTTCTCATCTAATACGGTTGTTAAATACAATGTCATCTTAATAAAAAGCTCCTTGAGGGCGTTTCCCAACGCTGCACCTGAGTCATTCCAAAAGTCTATAACATAATGAAACAAAAATGTTGATCTTTTTTCAGTAAGGAAGTTTACAAAGGCGACTTTGTAGTCTTTATGTTTGTTGATGAGTTGCGTGGATCTAGTAAACCAAATGGCTAAGGCGTCACAGGCTGTTGTCCTAAAATTTTGGGGAGCATGTTTTTTTGTTATGGACTCATATAATGATTCAAAAATTTCAACTAGCACAACGGACTGATCTGCAGGACATAAATTTTTACACTTGATAATTCTAGTTTTCAAATCTTCTAAAACTCCTTCCGGAGACACATCCAGAGTGATCACGCTCATTGGTTTGATTTTATTTTCCGAAACTTTTGAAATATGCAGTAACAGAAAATTTCATGAGAAAAACCGAAAAAAAAGTGAAATTCATGAAGAAAAAAGTTTCCCGGCGAGCACGACACGCGTACACTTTTGTTTCGGATGCAGCTTGTTGTTTAGTAGACTGAATCTAGGTCTTTTTTGGCATTGTTAAACAAACTTAAGCGGCGAAATGGAGGACAAGTACATTGGACTATTACTGGCAATTAGTTCTTCCTTTGCGATTGGGTCCTCATTTGTGTTAACCAAAATTGGTTTATTAAAAGATGGTTCAAGAGGTGAATCACTGACTTATCTCAGTAATCCGATATGGCTTATGGGTACGTCAATGATGGCAGTTGGTGAAATAGCAAACTTTGCAGCATACACATTTGCTCCACCCATATTAGTGACACCGCTAGGAGCACTCTCAGTCATCATTGGTGCAGTTTTAGCGTCCGCTTTTCTCAAAGAGAAACTGGGTGTCTTGGGTAAATTGGGATGTGGTATTTGTTTGTTAGGGTCCATTATTATTGTTTTACATGCACCACCTGATAAAGAAATTAATACAGTTGATGAAATATTACAATATGCCGAAAGACCTGCGTTTTTGGCGTATTTAATAATTGTGGGAGCATTTTCCATTTTTATGATCTTTAGAATAGCACCAAGATTTGGATCTAAACATCCAATGGTATATATTTCGATTTGTTCTTCTGCTGGATCCATTTCTGTTTGTGCGATTAAAGCGTTTGGTATTGCACTAAAATTAACATTGAGTGGTAACAATCAATTTTCACATCCATCAACATATGTTTTTATTACTACAGTTGTCGTTTGCATTGTCACACAAATGAACTATTTCAATAAAGCATTAGCCCAGTTTGATACATCTATTGTTAATCCCTTGTATTATGTTACATTTACAACTGCCACATTATGTGCATCTTTTATTTTATTTGGTGGGTTCAACACAGCCTCAATGGTTGATGTTATCTCATTGTTATCCGGATTCTTGATTATTTTCAGTGGTGTTTATTTATTAGATATTTCAAGGCACAACCCAGAAACTGAAAATCAACAATTATTTGCTACAAATACAGAGGGCTTGAATGATATTCCGCTTAACAGTGACTTCTCCGCATTTCAATTTAGAAAATCAATGGAAAATGCAAGACCAGACTACATTAATTTAGAAAACGGTGGCGGTACTCGTGGGAGAAGATCTGACAGTTTTGAAATCTAAAAAGTAAAAAAGCGGAAGGCATCTATGATTTATTATAATTAGGGTAGGATTCAAAAAAGTAGATTCTTGAAATAAAGATTTTTTACCTATAGAAGGAAATATGTAAAAATAAAACCTTTCTAAAAATACACTATATATAGCTTTGCCAGTTAAAAATGATATGCTGTTTTCTCATTACTAGATTAACCAATGTACTAACCATCATCAAATATCATCAATATCTAAGTCACTTTCTTCATCATCATCAGATTCGGCACCGAATTCAAAGTTCATGTCTTCATCTTCTTCGCCACCGAAGGTATCAGTTTGATTAATCTTAGCAGATTCTGGTAATTCTCCCAGTGAAACTAATTGTCTGGCTTCGTCAACGTTATATTTATGAACGACATCACATTGCTCTGTTTGAAAGTCTCTCAACGCAACTAAAATCATATCACCTTGTTGCATCCAAACTTTTTTTCTTAGCTTACCTCTGATATGTGCAATTCTAACATTACCATCAAAACAAGTTGCTTGAACTCTACCATTACCTAGCATTTTGGTGATTTGAGCGTACTCCTGGTCTTCATCTCTTAGAATCAACTCTCTCTTAGTGGTACTCTCGTTCTTTCCTCTTCTTCTATTCTTTCCTCCCTTTCCTTTGCCTTTGTTAGCCATGGTGGGATGTATGCGTGTTTTGGCGTAAACTTCTTTCACCGGACAGTCCCCTGACTAACACCAAAAGCTGGAAATAACACAAAAATATAGTGAAAATTTTCAAAATTTCCTGAAAATTATGGGTGGTGCACGGGTTCAACATTTTTTGGAGCGAGTGAGCTTGGTTTTTGCGTGCACTTGAATTTATGTTGGCCTATTCATGTTGAAAACTTCCAGAGGACTAAGGTAACACAGGACACAACAGACATGGATTCTTTTGAGTTGCGGATGCAAGTAACCAATCTTTTGATGAGTTTGAATTCGTCTAAACAGGCTTCTTTGGATATATGCAACTTTTTCATACGAAATTATGTTATGCAAGAAGATTTATATCCTGCAATTTTAGAAGTATTGCCCAGACTAGACATTAATAAAAGGCTTAATGTTTTCCAGTTTATTTATGATTTTCTTAGTTTGATTTACAAAGATTCAAAATACAGGGATAATGACATTATCTTCAATTATGCATTTCTTATAATATCAGATTTAGAGAAAATTTTGCAGTATATTCTACCGAAAACTCCCTCAACAGGATCTGACGAAGCCGATGTCCCCAAGAAATCAGATATTAGAACACTAGCAAACTTACCAATATGCTATAATATACTAGTACATATTTCGCAATTATTCAATTTGAGTACACTTCCACAATTGAAGGACAGTTATAATACTAATTTACTCACCAGTGAAGATAGGGTGAACATCAAAAATGGTGTAATTTACAATGAGGCACTCAATTACTCTGAACGTATAGAACCAACAAAATCAAGTCATGTGGATGACTATGTAAATTCAGCGTCAGATATCAAAAACAGCAAAAATCAACCATCCGAGGATGCGTACATACCTGAGAAAATTCACCAAGGCTTATTATCTGCCTGGAACTTCATCATTTGCAAAAGAAGACAAAGCCAATACGAATGTTTACTGATCGATTTTCACGATGATCCTTTCAATGTCAAAGGATTAGAACAACCAGCCACAAACCTAGCAAGTTCTTCTTTATATAACACAAACAGTTTGAATAACAATTCAGTTGAAAACTCAAAAAATATTGATGGAAACACAAACACAAAAACCCCAATAATCTCATCTTCTCAACCATCTCAACCGACAGCGAAAAATGTGCTAACGCTCTCACCCAGCTTAATATTACAAAGAATTGAAGCCGATAGAGAGAGACAAAAGAGGGGGAAGGAAACCTTGTGGGAAGTGGAAAGACCAAGTGGCAATTTCCAAATTTTAGAATTTGAATACATTTATAACACATTGCATTCATATGATGAGGTTGACGATAAACCGGTGATTGAAGAGATGGATAAGTTGTACGAATTATGTACGTTTCAGGATAAATCAAATCCATTGCCCAAGCACGTACCTGAAAGTCGTGATCTGTCAAGCACTGACAAATTTAATTCGCATTTCAGCAAAAACAGTGTAGGTAAAGGCAGACAGTATTATGATAGTTCTGACTTGTTTTACCCAGCAAATAACTTCAAAAGATCCCATCTCAATTCAGCTACACCATCAAATAAATCAAAATCATCTAGTGAGGCCGTTCCCGTTAACAAAAATGGTTCCTACATAGAAAAAAGAGACTACAGTGGATATTATGGATATGATTCTGATTGGCATTATAAAAATGGTAGGAGAGGTGGTTATAATTACAGAAGAAACAGACAGTAATTTATAAATATTGTATAACAGATTTTTTAGTAAGATAAATATCTAGTTTACTATCAATAATCTAAAAGCGTCATTAAATTATTAATACCTTTAAGCGAGTAGTTTGCATTTGTTCTGGATTTACCGGTTGGATCAACGCAAACAGTAACAATATTTTCGCTATCTGCATTTTCTAAAGAGGTATTGAAAAAAGTGAATATTTCATCATCAATGTAAGTTGTTGATCCACATATAAAAAAGAAATCAAAATGTTTATCAACATGATTTGACATGCATAAATTCATAGTGTTTGCGGATAGTTCAAATGTCGGCATTGGAAATGAATTTGACGATGTCGATGAAACAACGGGAGATGCCATTGTTGATGCTGCTTGCGGTACTAATTCGTAAAATTGATCATCGTTCAATTGGTTTGATACAAACGATAATGACCTTGCGAATAAATTCATTTCTTGTACAATTAAAATGCCTTTTAATAAAGTTGCATGGACATTAAAATCCTTAGTAAAGAGTTCATTAATGTGGGTAATTAAATCGCCAATTAATCCGTCTTTATAATCCTCATCTATTTTTTTAGTATTTTCTGTGTGAAATTTGACTGTACACTCTTCAACTTCGATATAAGAATTAGGCAAACGCTCACAGAAAGATTCTACTATATCAATAACACTAGGAATCCATTCTTTAGTTGAGTCTTCCAGATTTTTAAACCATTCTTTAGATCTCGGTTTTTTGACAAATCCACCATTTTCCGCAATCAATCCAATTTCAGGTAGTCTTCTATACAGCCGCAATAACTCAGACCTTTGGAATATGCTAAAAATATAAACATCATTATTTGGATCGGATGACAGTTTGGAAAGTGTCTTATTTATTAGCTGTTGTTGATTTGCATGGATGATTTGTCCATGAATTTCTAAATTTGCAGTCAAATCATCTATGTTAAGCACAAATAACTTCTTAGAATTCACTTGAAGATTCGATGTTTTTCTAAAATACAAATCTTTTGTTAGTGGTTGTAACATATTGAAAGTTTGTTGACAATTCAAATTCTCACATGCAAATTCAATATCATCTAAACATTTCTTGACCCATTTGTTTGAATCATGATTTAAGATATCTTTGAAAGTCATATTCCATCTATGGTTTTTTTCATCACTTGGCATATTCAAGCATTGATAAATTTGACGTGCAACTTCTTTGACATTATAGGGATTTGAAATTAATGGTCCGTTACATAAAACCGAAGCAGATCCAACGAATTCACTCAAAATTAATGGTGAATGCAATTTTTGTGTCGCACAAATGAATTCATGACATGTTAAATTCATACCTTCCCTTAATGTTGACACAATAAATACATTAGCTTCAGTAAGCAACGCCAAATATTGTTCAAACTCAATATCTTGATTCAATACAATGACCGGTTGATCTATTGAAATATTTTTAGTTTTGGAGTTAATCCGCTCAATTATTGAAAATATTTCATTTTTGTAGTTTTCATCAGTTGATTCACTTTGTATTAAAATTAAAAGTAAAATAGTTTCAGGAATGTAATCAGGATGATCATCCAAAAATCTTTCATATGCTAACAACTTTTCTTTTAAACCTCTTATCTTATCAACTTTATCTCTACTTACAATTAGTTTTTGTGTTGGCCATCTATCTCTAATTAATTTTTTCCAGTTTGTAGCAACATCTGATTTTAATTGAACATCTAATTTTCTAAAGTCAACTCCAATTGAATTATATGACACCGTAGTCAATCTATTTTTGTAATAAACACCATACGAGTTGAAGTCTGCAAATAATAATCTATTTGAACTTTGCAAAAAATGTCCCATGAATTCTTCATTTTGAAAGGAAATACAATCGGCGCCCAACATACCTTCTAAAATCTTCTTTCTTTGTGCTAAACAACGGAAAACCTCACTTGATGGAAAGCTAATATGCAAGAAAAACCCAATTTTAGCATTTGGAATCAATTCTCTCAACATTTGGGGTAATAATGTCAAGTGATAATCATGTATCCAAATCGTATCATTTTCTTTGTATTGTTTAGCAATATTTTCTGCAAATATTCTATTCAACTTTTCATAAAACTTCCACGAATGGTTCTCAAACGCGTTGCTTTTGGGATTATCCGGTATTTGGTAATGAAAAATTGGCCATAAGATTTTTTTACAAAAGGATTTATAATGTCCTTCGAATACTTCATCATCGGGAAATATAACGGTTGACTTATAGTGTGATGATAATTCATCAGAAATATCATTTTTTATTCTATCGGGAACAATATTTGATGGTATTGAAAGGCTACCAATCCATTGGAAATCAGTGGTTTTGTTTTCAGGCGACAGTTCAATTGATTTGAATAAACTAACATTACCCTTATCAAAACTGGAAATTTTCCAAGTTGCATTTTCAAAAACATGGTCCATACCCTCAGCAAACTTATGCGGTCTTGAAAATCCGCCAAAGGGTGCAATTTTGGTACAATCATTTGATAAAAATAATAGTTCATTTTCTTCATTCTGCAATAAATCAGTATAGTTTTTGGAAACCGAATCCGGATTGAAACTATCATTAAATGAGAGCTCAGCTGAAGAGTCAGGCTCTAAATTTTTTTGGCTAGTGTTATCCAATGGAGTGTCATTAATCCTTCTATCCAAAGAAATTATTGAAGCAGTTTTCAATTTTCTAATATTTGAATAAGAAGGTCTGTTAATTCTCATACTTGATAATTTTGGTTCCAAAAATGTCTTTTTATGAATTATGTCATTAACGGCTGATTGAGGAGTAATGTTTCGAATCTGGGGTTTAGGCTTGACATAGGTAGTTGAATTACTTGTGAGTTGACCATATGGATTATTAGCGGAAGCATTATTGTGATGAATGTCATTGTCACTTGTGGCTGATGATGTATCATCAAGGGATGTTGAGCTTAATGTCATTTTTTTTTTATTCGGATTATTGAAAAAGAAGTCCTGTACTGACATATTTTGATAACTCTTATCATTTGGCTGATGTGGTTGCAATGCCTGTGCAGCAAGAAATTCATTTGTTAAAACTTTAGATCTTGCTGGTTCAGTTAAACTACTAGATGAAGAAATTGAATCGATATCATCATCTATCACATTATTGAAGTGGTTCTCCAAAAAAGGTTCATTTACCGACTCAAGCGAGGGGTTTGATACTATGTTTGTGGATGATGAGTTAGTTGCAAGTGATTGAATGATAGATACTGGTTCTTTTTTCGGGGGTTCTTGAAATCCATTATTTCCCCTTTTAATAGGTTCAAAGATTTCAGCCAAAACGCTGTCATTACACAATTCAGCTGCTTCCAAATTGTCAAGTTCAAAATGAACGGTATATGGTAAAAACCTGTTAAAAGTAATTTAAGGCCAAGTTAGTATTTATCTGGGCAGGAAAATTTGGAACAGGGATGTTCATGGAATTCTAGAAAGTATACTTACAATGAAGCAACAAAAATCGTCATGGTTTGCTAGGTTGATATGTTTCTGAAATATGGTGTTAGGATTTTGGCTCGGGTCAATGGCCAAAATAAAACCAAATACATGCTGCAAGCCTGTCCTGACACCTCCGAATGCTCCTGGGAAATTATGGAACAGCCCCGTTCTATTATCGATAATACAGGAAAAGCGAAAATCAAGTACGGTAGTTTCAGGTTTAGTCGATCGGCGCAATCGAACATTATCCTTAATTTGTACGCTGAGGGGCCTCCATCTTTAATTAAGTTGTATATATTGACCTATATTTTTTTATAAAAACAAATTTATTAATCCATTGAGCTACATAATCATTTTTTTTGTGTTAGAGGATTTTTTTCCCAGTAGAAAAACTGTAAAATGTGGTTTCATGCACAAGATAATTTAAAAAAGTGCGGCTAAACCACCTGCCAAAATACCAATTAAACCAGACACGTATAATTTATTTGAAGCTGATTCAAGCTCCACATTCTTTCTATCTTCATATAAGACGTTAGCTGTGGAGTTCGAGCCATTTTTGGCAACTGGATGTTCAGTATACATGTCTTCTTCTATTTCTAAAATATCTTCAGACAGATACTCATCTCTGGCCAGTTTAGAACGCCTCTTCATTTTGATGTTACCACAAGAAATCTTGTTATTAGCAGCGTCAGTGATTACCAATGATTTACCGCCAACGAATGCATTATTATTTGCATTTAGTGATAAATAAGCATCAATGTATTGAGTTTCAAAACACGTGGTATTGATAAAACCATGCTTACCGGATAAATCACCGACTGAACACAAACTATCATTGTTAAAATCATCACAAACTTGATAGTCCGCTTTGTAGGGATTTAAAGTAGGGCCGGTTTCTTCACAGTTACCATTTGGTGGAACTTTATAATTATGAATATGATATTGGAAAGGACCTGCGTTTGGCGGCAAACCAGTGACGTCAAGATGTACACTTACAACACCTTTTTTTGACGTAAATTCAATCATACCTTTAAGTAAGCCATTGTCAAGATGAGCTCTTGCAACTGACTTTTTATAGGAATCATGGTTTTCAGGGGCTTGATCTGCAAAAGCAGCAGAGCTTAACAAAATCGAAGAAATTAATTTATTGATAGCAACCATTTTTGTTTTTTAGGAAGGGTTTTGAATGAAGCTTAAGTAATACGCAAATTAATTTAGCAAAGCTAATTGTTAGTGATTTCTTTTGAAAAAGAGTTCTACTTGATAGAAAAGAAAGTAAAACAAATTATAAAGAAAAAAAAGAGAAGCGTTAAAGGCAAAAGAGAAAAAGGCAAAATACTTTTATAAAGAAACAGGAAACAAGGTTCATGAACCCCACACTGTCAACGAGGCAAAACATATTGCCTATTTGGGAGAAACATCATGTCTCGCGTTACCTCAAAAAAAAAAGCCATTGTACAAGCCCGTGCACCGGGCTTGACAGGGTTTGACAGAATTTGACATACATCATCCACAATAGCTACAAGAGAAGGTAAATTGCTGCTACTTTTGAACTAAAACCAGTATTTGGAAGAGCTTGTATAGCAAGACCATGTTAATCACATAATGCGCAAATCGCCCCTTTCTTTACTCGTTTGCTTTTGCGGGAGGTCATCATGCAAACGGTTCTTTTCGAATTTAGTGCACACACCTCAGTTAGTATCTTCGAGAAACTAGTAATTGTCTTTGGGCTTCAGTCTCTGTCGTAGACGCTCTTTTTGGATTACAGAGATCGTTATCAAAATACTTATAATAGTAGCTAGTTTAAGAGGTGTAATTAACTGACTCAACCTCAAAATATGGACCAAATTATGTATTTTGTTAACAATTTGATTAGATTAATGAAAGCTATACTCAAGATATATCAAGTCAAGTTCCTCTCTGAATCGTTTTAAATTGACATAATTCATTGACACCTGACACGATTATTCAACTTAGCTTTTAGTTGCAAATTATTTGTTTATTTTACTTCTGACCCTTTAAGATTTTCAAAAGATCACTTGTTTTCTCGTAAATAATAGAATACTTCTTGAAATAAAACAATGTTATTACAAATAATAGATCGTCATGCTTTAACACCCTTGATCATCCTTTGTACCGAGCATTCATACTTTAACAATCTTCAATATCGGCTCTTATGAAGAACGTAACAATACTAAAAAAAAATAAGTTGCCCATAAATGCAAATGCAGCAATAATTTAAAAAAATATAGTTGACATTTTAACAACAACAGATGTCGTGTATATCTTGTCCTGACAGCCCTGAAGGTTACCTGGACTATGGATCGATATATGCATGCTGAGACGGCCTGCCAAGATTCACACATAAGTATCGACGCGTCGATTTTAAATACCAATAATGCGCCGATCACAGTGGATTTTTCGATGTTCCGATTAAGCCGAATTGGTTGGACCGTCAAGATGTGGTTTGGGTCCACACACACAATAAACGCCAGAAGCCGGCAAAAAAAAGAAGGTAGTATCTACAGGTATGAACATATGGTGTAGTGTGAGTTTTTGGTTTGATTGCTGAAGGTATGGATTTAGTGCTCATTGCATATATATAGTTCGAACTGTCCCTTATCAATCAATATATATACGCGGAACAAAATTGTAAAAAATACGTCAAAGTTTAGTATGTATGGATGCAGGACATGCTGAACACGTGTAGATAACAACACATGACGTATACCACGTACATGTACATAAGTCGCCGTACACTATCAGATGGTCTGAGACAAGCAACACACATGACTGAATAAACATGTAGATATGTGTATCCTTGCAGCTGATAGGCGCCATTTGAACACAACAGCGATTAGAATCAGATAAACAGCAGTAAGGCGGGCTTATACCACACCATCAACGACATATTCATCGTAAACCCTTTCCCACTGATCCGTTTGAAGAGCCCACAGAAAATGCAACACACAGAACCCACAAACAAGTGGTGGGCACAACTGTACGAGTCCCCAACAACCAATAGATAAGCCAGCATTATCACTACCGCAAACGGAAGCGCAAAAATAAAAAGTTGCATAGTGCAATTTAAAAATAAATTATGTGAAAAAGAGAAAATGGAGGTGAAAAATTTTTCCAATCTTGCTGTCGCTATCTACAATGTATGCGGAACATTCTCAGAGAGAGACGGTTTTCCAGTTTTTCATATCATTTTTATCTTGGTCATCATCTGCTCCTTGTCGGTGTTGGGTTCACTTCTTTCTTACCCTTCTGGCCCTGTTTGACGCACTCGTTTGCTTGTAATCTACTTCAATATTGTCATACTTATCTCCGTTGCATTTAGAGCTTATCAGTGATTGAACAACACAAGATAACATACATTTTTCACATTATCTTCCACTATCTTTATCTCACTTAGATCATTTTTTTTTATTAAACTCGAAATTATCCAAATCTGGAATTCCTTTTTGTTTTGTTTCAAGTCTCTATCCATTATCCATGACCATGTTAAAGACAGATAATCTATCATCTAATTCAAATGAAGCTCCATCTATGTCACCCAGGATTGTGTCATCAGACCCAAATCAACCATCAATTCCAAGTACCCTAAATTCGCTTTCAGCCCCAAATACAAAGTTGAATTCAGATAAAGCTGCAACTTCGAACGCAATACCTGGATTATCATCTTCGGCAATTACTGCAGATGATGGTTCTAAAAATAATCAATCGAATGAAAACTCATCAGCTGACGATAGTTCTAAAAAAGATACTGATCATATTGTACCAAATGCCAAAACCACCACCACAACGCAATCAAATGGTGCTACTACTACAAAGCAAAATATGTCGACTCCAATTTGTAAGAACTGTAAAACCCAAACAACTCCTTTATGGAGAAGAGATGAAACTGGACAAGTGTTATGTAACGCTTGTGGTTTATTTTTGAAACTGCACGGACGTCCACGACCAATATCCTTGAAAAGCGATGTCATCAAGTCAAGAAATCGAGTTAAGCATAACAACAAATCTTCTCCAAATACTCCCGAACTAAAGGCAAAGGATAGCAATAATGGTAACATCACGAGCAATAATTCGACTTTGTTGAACAATTCAAATAATATTCTGAATGGTTCGAATAACAAAATTTCTTCAAAATTTTTGCCAAAACAATACAAACCAAATACGAAGAATTCAAAATCGAAAAAATCAAATGCTGCTAATAAGGATTTGAAAGGTTTTAAGCCTTCAAAATCAAAATCATCCAATTGCGAAATTTCACCAAGTAATGTAAATGTTCATAATGGAGCACCAAACCAAAACGGTGCTATATCTCCAAATTTATTGCCTTTATTACCAAGGGGTCAGTCTTCACAAAATTTACCTCCCGGTACGCCATATACATATGCTTCAACAAATGCATGGTTGAACAAATCTCAAGGTACTAATATTCAATCAATTCACTATCCATCATCAACACCAGCGTCATTTGCTTCAAATTTAAATAGAATTACATCCCCTTTGTTATTATCAACTACAACTCCGCCAAAATTGAATCCCACCCCATCACAATCTCAATCATCTGAAAGATCTTCATCAATCAATTCGAATACAAATAACAATTTGAATAGAGATGCTGTATTAAATGCTGCTGGTGCGTTGGAAATTTTAAGCCAACAAGCTTCAAGCAATTCAAATGATCACATTCCAGGAATGAGATTAAATTCACCTCATGCAACTCCATTATCCAAACCAAGCTCCATGGTTGAAAAATTACCACCAATCAGTCTGTTATCGAGAAATCACAGTCAAAACCAAAGTCAGGTTAAAGTTGAGTCACAAAACGAGGACGATGACTCCAGAATTACAAACAATGAGCCAACACACTTGCATAATATTTTATCACCTCAAACGAATGATAGTCCAATCAACCCAATGTTCCACTCAAAAAATCATATACCAGCGATGAGCCATTTGCAACAACGCTCATTTTCAACTGAACAGATACACACAACCTTACCGCCACTGAAATCTTTAACTAGTCCAATGTTGAGCGAAAATCAGTCTCAAATGCAGCAAAACGCTTTGCAGCAAGAACAGCAATTCCAGCAAGAACAACTAAGTTCACCAAACACACTTCCATCATTGAAAAATGTGCCCGGAATTTCTAGTGTTATGTACAATAACGGTTCTGTGTCTACAGAAATGAGGGCACGCACAAATCCTATCCCAAATTCTGATGTGGTTCAGTTGAATTTTGAAAACAATTCTCATAATCTGCAAGAGGATAACGAAAGATTACGCACACGTATTAGTGAGCTTGAATTGGTCAATGACTTATACAAGACTAGAATAAATGAACTTGAATCGCTAGATCTTAGGTTTCAACAAGCTGAAGCAAATTACCGTTTACAAATTCGTGATCTTGAAAAAACTTTACAAACTTACAGAGAAAAAAATATTAGTATTAAGTTAGAATCAGGATTTAATGCCGGTAAAAGACAAGCTAATAATGATATCGATGATTCAGTTAATGCTGGCCATGTGGAGAAAAGAATCAAAGTCGAACACTGATTATGTTCTGTAAAAATATGTATGAATTTCTGTATCTTTCTCTCTTGTTTCCTTTTTTTTCCCCCTATCTTTTTATTTTTCAAATTATATATTATGACTCTCAATAAACTCACTAACTTCATGAAAAATTGATCGTTTTTTACATCGCGATCACGTGAAAAGTTTCTGGGAAAAAAAGGGGGACACTATTTATCGCCCAAAGTCAGTGGCAATCTTTACCATTTTAGCTCAAGCAGACATCAGAGAGTAAAGTGGAATAGATATGAGTGATTTGTTATCAACTAAATACAAGTCATTATTTCAAGAAGTGGAAAAAATAAATGGCAAACTAACATTTGAACGGTTTCAGGATATCCATAAAAAGTTCATAAATTTAACGACGGCAATTGAACAAGCTGATTTATACTCGGAAAACGAGTCAGTTGAGGAAGTATCCACATCTTCATTGTTTTATTTATTGGTACCCTATGAACATGCAAAATTTATAGATTCAAATGCACTAAGTTCCCAACTGGGTACTGATGCACCCCCTGCGAAACGAAATAAATTAAGACTTTTAATTCTACAAATTGTGGAGTCCATTATATGGAAATTTGTGTCCAGCGTTGTGCTTGATATGAAGCTGTTTGATTGTGTACAAAAAAATGGCCAAGATTTAGAAGTTTGTTCAAGCTTGAATAAATGGATTGTCGTATATTACGATTTACGTCAAAATGAAATCTCAAATAACGGAACCAAGGGATTCGTCAAACTAAACGAATTGGAGCAGATTTCTTATAAGAGTTCGGGATCTGCTGGTAGAAGAGCTTTGAAAATTGGCAAATGGAATATGGAAAAGGAGTTGAAGGAAAAAATCAAATTTGTGAATGATGTGAAGAACGTTGATAGATGGGATGAGCAAGTTAAAAGAAAAGTTATACTTGATCAAATTTCACTTGCAGTAATTGAATCGGTTGGTATGTTGGAGAATATTGCAATGGAGAGGGAAATGCTTAGTAATATAGTGAATAACAATGATGATGATATTGGTCAATTACAGGTGGATGGAATGAGGCTCACGGAGATTCCTGACGGGGATAAGGATTTAAGAAAAGACCAAACTAAAGGCTCCAGATTCGATAAAGGATACACGGACAAAGTTGAAAGTTTTGTTACTAAAGATCAGCTTGTAAGTAAGGAGGGCAAAGTTTTACGGCCATTTACCATTGTCAACTCTCAGCAACAACGTAAGGACTTGAAAAACAAGGTTTTTGGAACAGGACAAGTTCTGCCTACCATGACAGTGGAAGAGCTAGTGGACCAGGAACTTGCCAACGGCGGTATGGTTAAACCCAAGGAAGAAGAGCCGGAAGTCGACGAAGACGACCAGCAATGGCAAGATAAGGAAACTTACAGATTGAGAGAATGGGATGAGTTCACAGACGTTACCAAGAAGGGAAGTGGTAACACAACGAGTAATCTCGGTTGATACTAAGTAGTTAAAGTAAAGGACCATGTAAGTGTACTAAGTAACCAGCTGATGTAAATAGTACGCGTGTGAAATTTAATTGATCCACCGCTGTTTCATTCTGCGGTTAATCTTCTGCTTCAACATCGACAAACAGTGGCTTGGCGTAACAAGCATGTCGAGTTTTGTTCCCACCCAGTTCAGTTCCTTCACGAACAATTTTGACTTCGATAAGCTCAAAGTACGTTCTTCAGTGTTTCATAACTCATGAATCTAATACTAACTTACTTCTTAATATTCGAATAGACAGACACATCATCTACTTTCTTGAGCAAAATCAGAACGATGAGAAGACTAGATGATTTTTTTGATATTTCAAGGATTTCCAAACCCAGTGGCATTATGGAAATACAGCAAAGAATCAGTTTTAATCTGTCATATTTTGCATCAAATTACCTCGGAATTGTTTCCTTATGTTTTCTTTACTGCATTTTCACCAACATTGCGTTCTTTATATTTGTTTTCCTTGAACTGGCGGTGTTTTACACTGTCCAAAAGGTCTATGGAAACACTGATGAGTTGAATTTAAAGGTCTTTACATTACACAAAAACGTTTGGTACACGATACTACTCGTTATCAATGTGCCGGTTATTTTCATCTGGGGACCATTATCTACAATATTTTGGTTGGGCCTCTTCAGCGCAGTCTTGGTTCTTACACATGCGGCATCGGTTGACAAGCCTGTGGAAGCTGCGTACAGCGATGCTGTGTGACTCCAAACCCTTCATATTGTATACTTAGTTACTCTCACTTTGTCCGCTGGGTCGCATTCCTGGAAAAAAGTTATTACCACTCTCCCAAACATATATACTTACGTAATACACCGTAGCCTTTCAAGAGGCAAAGATTTTCTTTATCTTTGATATGTCACACTCCTTCCAATTTCTTGCAGTTTGTGCCAGACCGATAACAGAAAACACTGAAGCAGTATAAGCATGTGGCCACATATTGCTTCATCTACCCTAATCATATGTATGTTCTACCTACTATGGAGCGATTCACGATATAGTTATGTCGTTTCAAGCAGTACAATTGGCTCCAATGTTGATAACGGCAGCATTAAATTCAATTTGAAACATATCTATCACAATAATCCCACAGTTAGACATGGCCGATTGGATATTAAAGATGAAGACTTTCATATTTGGGCCAATGATGGTCTGCAATCGTCCTGTGAAATAAGAACACAAGCTTCAAAAGTGCAAAGATTAAAATCGAGATCACCTGATATGGTTGAGTCTTACATTTTTCATTCATTACAACATCCTCAGATAAATACGTGGGATTCGATTGAATGGTCAATTGATAACGTACAAGTTCCTAATATCACCGACTCTGAAACTGTATTACAGTTGGCAAAATTGGCTTCAAATGCATATGCGAAGTTACCAGCTGATCCCACTTGGAGAGATGTGAGTGATCCAGGTGCAAACTTTGGCGTTGGATTTAATGTTAGTGATAGTTTTGGATGGTATGATAATGGAATTAGAGGGCACGTATTTGTGGAAGAACTAGAAAAGGATACTAAGCGACCTCCACTACTTATTATTGCGATTAAAGGTACAACAGCTGCAGGATTAGGTGGAGGTAATGGTGGTAACGATGATGACGGTAATGGTGGAAGCACAGGTGATGATGGTCATACGATTGAAATGGATAAGTTCAATGATAATTTATTATTTTCATGTTGTTGTGCCAGAGTTTCATCACTATGGAGAACGGTTTGTGACTGTTATGAAAAAACCTATACATGTAACCAAAATTGTTTGGAAAATTCGTTGAGACATCCGGATAGGTATTACAAGGCAACATTGGATATTTATAGGAATGTTTTGGAAATGTATCCAGATAGTGAAGTTTGGGTTACCGGTCATTCACTGGGTGGCGCTCTAAGTTCGTTACTTGGGAGAACTTATGGATTACCAGTGGTCACATTCGAAGCACCAGGTGAAATGCTAGCTACAAAAAGATTGCATCTACCTTTACCGCCGGGGATACCAATAGAAATGGAACACATTTGGCATTTTGGTAATAATGCAGATCCAATATTTATGGGCGTTTGTAATGGTGCATCTTCAAGTTGTAGTATTGCGGGGTATGCAATGGAAACTATTTGCCACTCAGGTATGAAATGCATTTATAAAACAGTTGAAGAAATGGGATGGCACGTTAATATTCTCAACCATCGTTTGAAAACAGTTATTGATAATTTATTAGCGGTATCAAACAAAACAGCCATATGTGTTAAACCGCCGCCATGTATTGATTGTTACGATTGGACGTTTGTGGATCATAATAGCAACAAAAGAAAGTCAATAATTACGCGGACGAGACCGTCTTCTTCCTCGTCTAAGACGTCAACTTCGTTTTCATCGTCCACGTCTAGCACGAAAAAGAGGAAGTGTTTGAAAAGGACGTGGTACGGTTCGTGTTATAAATGGTCAGACGATGATGACCAGGGAGATGGCAAAACTGTGGTAGTGATGCAGACTCCAACAAGCAAATAATTTAATATGTATGTTTATGCTACTTTTAATACCATATACTTTTATCTAGATGTGGGTCTATAGTGAACAAATTATGTATTATCCTGCAGCGCCGTAATGGTTATTTTTGAACGCGTCGGATTTCTCATTGGTTTCACATAACGCGTCTAGATCAAATACCAATTCATAGCGTTGAAGAACATAAAAGCTAGCATCTAGTAGTGAATATCATTCAAACATGTTCAAGAAAGTCAAGAGAAGAACACAGGGTCGCCGTAATTTTGAGGGACCAGCTACTTATTTGAATGGTTCAGCAGACGAAACCATTCTACGAGAGTACCCTGATCGTTTATCATTCTATAAACTTCCACCATTAACTGAAGTTACAGTGGATCAATTCGAAACGTATGCTATTGATAGATTAAAGATTTTGATTGAAATCAGCAATTTGCAAAATCAAGGTACAAACTACTCCGATTTGATCAAGCTCATGACCGAAAGAATTAAATTTTTAATGCCTATTCACCCATTAAATACAATTGAATCTGAGATTTTACTCGAAGAAAGGCGTAAAGATCATTATTCACACTATATTTTGCGTTTAGCATTCTGCAGAAGTGAAGAGCTTAGAAGAAAGTTTGTGAATGCTGAAACTTTCTTGTTCAAATTGAGGTACTCACAACTTACAAAACCTGAAAAGCAAGAGTTTATCCAAAAGTTAGATATACCGTGGGAAGAAGTTAGTGAAAGAGAAAAGGAAGATTTGAAGAAAGAATTAATTGCCACGCATTTCAATGATGTTTCTTTGGGTTTCAAGCAAGGAACCTTGGGAGGATCGTCTAGTTATGTCCAACGTAAAATTGTTAATGAAAAGGATGTCTGGGATTGCATCAAAGATGAAAAGGTAAGCAAATTACCGTGGGAAAATGTACCTGATTTAGTTGGTGGTCGTAAAGTTGTCATCCATAAGGGGCAGGCATATGTTCCTGAATTTTTACAAATGAATTTGTTAGCAAACGAATTTGCAAAATTTCTTGAACAACAATTATTATTTACAATGAGATTACTTCCCGGTTTGGATGAAGATGAAAGACTAGTGCCGATATTAGACAATCTTTCAAAAGGATATATTAGTAGTGAATTCCAAGGGTTTGAAGAAAATGGTGGAGACGGTGATTCAGAAATTAATGCAAATAATGTAAAACAGTATGAAAAATATTTCCCTGCATGTGCTCGCAGTCTTATGAATGGTTTGGAGGAAAATCATCATCTTAGATTCACTGGTAGACAACAATTGACCCTATTCCTCAAAGGCATTGGATTAGGGCCAGAGGAAGCATTAAAATTCTGGCAAAAAATGTTCACTAACGGGCCTGGTGCAATGACAATTGAAAAGTTTAACAAAGAGTATAAATACAATTTCAGGCACAGTTACGGTTTGGAGGGTGCACGTATAAATTATAAGCCATGGAGCTGTACATTGATTCTGTCAAAACCGAAACCCAACAAGCAAGAATATCACGGATGTCCATATCGTGATCTACACAACGAAAACTTGACTGTTCTCATGAAACAAATGGGTATGAAAGACGATGGTAACCTACAGAAAGTGTTAGAATTGAGTGACTCTAGGGAATATCAAGCTGCATGCACAAAAGTATTTGAAGTGCTGAACTCGAGCAACATCCAAAAAAACATGAGCAAGGGGTTGAACGTGATGGAAGTACCAATTACACATCCCAACGACTACTTTAATAGAGGTATTTTGTATGAAAATCGTCTTAAGGAAGAGACAAGTTAAGTCAGTCTCTGATAAAAGGCACCGGTGTTACCGCAACTAATGTATAAAAAAATATCTCGCTCTGTTTAAGTATTATTGTGTGCACATTTATGGAAATTGTTTAACGTGATAACTAAACTGCATAATAAATTCCACTGGATAAGTGGGCCATAATTAACTCGGGAATGTCGTTCAAATTTTTTCAAAAGAAAGAAAATTCAAATTCAAATAATTCTTCGAACTTAAAACCTGCAACCCCGAAGATGAGACTTGGTGGTTTTTCTGGGTTGAAGCCACCCGCTACGCCAACATTAACTGATGGATCTCTGAAAGGTGAACAGAAGAGGTCTGCAGTCTTAGAAACACAACTGAAAGAAGTCAGTTTAACTGCATCAAAGGCGTATGATCAGCTGGAAGAACTAGTGATGAAAAACAGCATGTTAGAAGATCAGGTGTTGCAACAAAAGCATCTGATTGAAAGTTTCACACAGCAAATAGAGAAAGCAACAAAAGAAAAAGTGGAGTTTAAGCATATCCATGCTCAGCAGTTGCAACAAAGATCACGAAAAAGTGATGAAGATTTTGGTGCTATTACGAAATTACAGAATGAAAAGAATGAGTTGATGAAAGATGTCGAAAGATTGATAAGTGATGTTCAAAAATATCAGGAACGTTACAATGAAAAGGCGCAAATGCTCACAATTACTGAAGAACGATATCAGAACCAAATAAAGGAAAAAAATCTACAAATTAAACAATTTTCTAATCAGCCACAAATCATACACAAAGATGACGTTTCATCAGTAAGTGATAAATCGATAGATGAATACAAAGATATAGTATCCAGACAAGAAAAAAAGATTGAAGAACTAGAGTCCATTATTGAATCTAAAAACATTAATTATGAGAAATCCTTGAAAACTTTTGGAAACACAGTTTCAGTTTTGCAAAATAACAAAGCCTTTTTAAGCCAAAACAGATATTCGAGTAATAAAACATTTAATGAAACCACGGACGATAATGTAATTGATCGAGGAGACGGTAAAACGTATATATTATCAAATCTATCGTTTGTTCCTTGATTCCAACATGTAGACATTTAATACTCTTAACAAATGTGTTTGGAACTTTTATAGATGAATTAAAAAAAATAAAAATAAAAAACTGGTATAAGTAATTTTTTTTTCTGAAACGTGGTTTTTGAACGCGTTGTAAAAGTTCAACAGCTCGTTATATCTGGATATATGTTCTTTAAAAAGGGACTTTCCTACAACAATGAAGGTAATTGGTTTAATATCACAATTGGCAATATTTTTTTTTTTTATACCACAATATGTTGATGCCGCATTGACTATGAAAGAATTAAAAGCAGGGGTCTCCGAATCCAATCCAATCTATAATGTTCCAAAAGGTCAGCTGGAACAAGTATTGACATCATTGAAGGAGTACAGTATGTTTGCATTGGTTACTACAGACAGTCCACAATACAACTGTTTAATGTGTGAACAGTTTGATCCCATATACGCTAAAATTGCCAGATCAATATACATGAAATTTCCAACATTAAAGGACAGAGTAGTTTTTGTGCGTATTGAAGCAACGGAGCATTTAGAACATTTGAAAGAATTGGGTGTCAGGTCTGTTCCTCAAGTATGGGCGTTTCCTGATAGTAGAAAAGTTTTAGGTAGTGAAAAATACCAAAAAGTGAAGAAGTTATTAGAATTGAAACACTCGGCAAATGTTAAGGGGGAAAGTTTCCCGAGTCCAGATTGGTATAACTTGGATCAAGCAGGAATGGAACATTTCGTTTTTGAGATGGCGCAAGGTGATACTTGGGAAGTTGTCATTGATAAATATGCAGAATTCATAACCCAAAGTATCGATGTTGATGTTAAATCTGCAATCAAGGATGGTTCCAAAGAAGGTTCAATTGATTGGTTTGTAACAGGTCAAGTGTTCGTTTACATTTTAGTTGGTATCAAACTATTTCAAAAGCTAAGATCTTCTTCTTCCGATGGAGTTCAGTTTTGGGAAGATAAGAAAATTTATATTTACCTCTCATTAGTGCTGATATTTATTAATGTATCAGGTTTCAATTTTACATTGCAAAGACATATGCCGTTTGTTTCACAAAAAGAGGGTAAAATATTATGGGTCTCACCCACAAGTAATTCCCAATTTGGATCTGAAATTGGTTTTAGCATGGCGTTGCAAGCATGTTATGCGCTTGCTTTAATTTTACTGATTGATGGGGTAAATAGGTTCAAAGGTGTTCAAAAGGATTATATTGTAATTGTTTGTTCAGCAATAATACTTATATTGTTGATAATCGGTGTTAATTTTTATTACTTAAAATCACCTGGCTACCCATTGAACCATTTCAAACTTTTCTGAATAAAATTTATAGAAAATATATAGAAAAAACCGAAGAATTATTCTTGTATTGATGAATCATCTTGTTCACTTTTATTAATCCAGTAAAAAGAGAAGCAGACTAAGAAAGCACCAAAGAAATAGATTGGAGAATTCACTTTGAGTTTGAATAATACATCGCAGATCAATGCTAATGGTATAGTCAAACATAACCCAACAGTGACTGTCAACGGAGAAGTTAGTAGCATTGCTCTTGCCCACAAGAAGTCAGCAAGAAAAGAAATTGCACAGTTAAATAATAAAACCAGCCAAACGTTGGCTGTCGGTGGAAGCTCAAAAGTTTCAAATTTCAAAAAATGAACAATTAATAATGAAGGCCATAAGATAATTATATTAAACACACCAACAAATCCGAAAAACAATTTCATATCTATCCTTGAATCATCGTTAACTTTCAATTTCAATAATATCGAATAAATACCATAACATAGAGCACTCAATAATGCCAAGAAATCACCAGTTAAAATCAATTTAAAAGGTGATGCCGATTCTGATGTTTGGGGATCATCATTTAGTGTGACACACAAAACACCAATAAATAAACCCATCAATGATATTATTTTAGGTAATGTAAATATTTCTTGACCGACAAAATAGCCAACCAACATAGTAAAGAATGATGAAGTTGAGGATAAAATGGTCTGTGAAGAAACTGAAGTGAAAACCAAGGAAGCATTATTGAAAAAGTTAGATAAAAACCAGAGCAAACAAAATGAGAATGATAGCTTTAAAGTCTCTCGAAAGGTAAGTGGATGTAATTTGGCGTTTGCTTGTTCAACCTCATCAGGTACATTTTCTGATTGAGATAACAAATTTGAATCTTCCGACAAAATCAACTCATCGGACAAAGATTTATCCTTCATTTTCCGTTCATTCCAATAATAAGGTATTAAGTAAAAGGAAAAAGAGGCTGTGTTGAACCAGGTAATCAAAAAAGGTTTAGAGTATATGTTTTTTTCAAACAGATCGTTCAGTAGGAAGGATGACAAAACCCAAAGCACGACAACACAGCAGAGAAAGAATAAACCCAGAGACCATTTTTTCGATCGCTTAGTGGTTTCTGGAGTAGCTAAAAGTGACATGCTCCGATATTGTTATTTCCAAATGTACGAACGCAATCAACAATCAGTTAAACACCTGAATTAGCCTTATTAATCCTTAATGTGCACTTATCAATACTGACTCTGTATATATCGATCATGCGACAAACAAAAATAACTTTTGACCCGATCGACGCAAAATTGTTTTGAGCCCTTTGTCAGTCGTTGAAAATTTTCAGTTGTCCGCTCAGTGTATGGATAATGGAAAAGGAGTTTGGGAGAACGGGAGATTGGTATATACAGGCACGCTATACAACATATAACACAAGATGTGGCTATTTGGGGGATCCAGCAAAAAAGAAGAACAGCCGGTAAAGAGTAAATCTGAATTCCAGGCAGAACCACAACAACCAGTCGCAGTTGAAACTCCACATATCGATATTTCATCAATCCCAGTATTTGATGCATCAAAGCTTCATCCATTAGCTGGATTGGATAAAGATCTAGAATACCTCGAGCTTGATGAGGAAAAGCTAAGTCAGGTTGAGGGTACAGGAAATGGTATTTTACCATCAAGAGGCTGGTCTGATGATTTATGTTATGGTACAGGTAGCTTGTACGTTAGTGGATTAGGAATTGGTGGATTGATTGGATTGAGTGAAGGTTTGAAACATTTGCCACAAGGAAGTGTTGATCCTGTTACTGGAGTTGTCAAATCTGCTCCATTCAAGTTGAAGTTAAATACGGTTTTAAATCAAGTTACAAAGCATGGTCCACATATTGGTAATTCGGCCGGTGTTTTAGGTTTACTATATAATGTTATTGATTCAAGTTTGGATGCATATAGAGGTAAGCATGATGATATCAACTCCCTTGTTTCTGGTGCATTGGCGGGTGCTATTTTCAAAAGTACCTCAGGTCTCAAAGCCATGGGCTATAGTACAGGTTTAATGACATTGGCTGCGGCAACATGGTGTGGTTTCAAAAGATTGATTAATTAATTTGATTAGTCAAATACCCATTTGATACATTTGTATAAATTCATGTAGTAGATCTTGTTATATATAAACACATATATTTTTAATGAATAGTATAAAGAAAATATTAATCCCATTTGACAATAATTAAACAGTAATGAGAGTTGATTAAATTTAATTCCTCAATTTCATCCAACATCTCGAGTCGACTAATTCTGTCAATTTCCTCGGCATCAACTTGATTATAATAAACCCATTTCATGTCTTTACACCACACGCTAGAAATGCTAGGTTTCACCAATTTATTGAATCTCTCAATCTGTGATCCAACTGTCCCATAATACATCAAAGTTGGCATTTCAATTCCCCGGCATATTAAATTTTTGACCATCACTTTACCATAGTTTGATTCGTCGGCATTCCCACCTATTGGCTCATAAATAACAAACTCGCCATGACTTAAATTATTACTCCAAAACTCAATAACGTTGTTTGAATCAATCTTGGACAAATAGCATATACAACATTCACTTATAACTAATGTTGGGACACTATGATCAATCAATGACAGTTCCTTTATATTACTAAGAAGTGTGTCGGATTTCAAATCTCTCAAGTCAAATGAAATTAAATGATATCTATCAGTATGTAGTGAAGGATTCAAAGTGGATATATCATTTGCGGAACGAGGCAAATCGCTTATACTTATTGCATGTGTGCCTACTTTTGACGATAAAACAGGTGATGACAATATGGCTAGTTTTTTCAACTTTGTGGTATGCCCAAAATCAAGTTCAAAATAATCCAAATTCGATACAGTTGGTAGTAAGTTGAACGGCCTCGTATCATTTCCTGCACCCAAAGAAATAATTTGAATTTTAGATATGTTTTTATGTATGGATATAAACTTATCAATTTGATGTGATATCGAAACTGTACGCAAGTACGTACCTCTATTAAGCATTGGAGATTTTAGTGGGGTAAATTTGTTGATTTTCGACTTTATTAGTGAATCATCAATTTGTAATACTTTAGAAAGATCTAGCAAATTGGTATGGAAAAGATTAAAAAATTGGGATTTCATTTTACGTGATAATGCAAACCTCTTGAATTCTGATGGCGTCGCCAATATCTGGTAATGTAATAATAATGGGACAAGATTCAGCAAAAGATCATCTTCCGGGTTATATCCCTTGAGATAGCAAGAAAGTCTTGAAGAAAGTGCATCAAAGTCTGTTTCTCTAACAGTTTCATCTGAGTCTTGCATCATTGTGATTCGTTAACGCAAACTCTCTTCCATTTGTTTCTAGGGTATGGAAGAGCATCGCATCCATGAACTATTGACGTTTCATGTTGCAGTCGATCGACTTGAAAGTGTAAAACAATCGTTGGGAGCGCGCGAAAATTGCAAAAAAAAATATTGCAAAAATGCAAAATTGCGAGAATAAAATCCGAAAAATCGCTGAAAAATGTTGGTCTTTGGGCGGTTGACGTCAGAAGGAAGGCATTTGCTATCGTCTGGCACTGCTTCTGTGCGTGGTGTACTTGGGCGTGTGGGCGGTCTGGGGTTTCACTTGAAAATGTATTGGGAGCGTATTATTATGTAATTACCAACATTCTTCGAGTCTAAAATAATACATTAGAGTTTGTTATGTAAAAAAAAGGCGATCGCAAAAAAGAATGTTAGCAAAGAAGAAGGCTCAGGACACATTAATTTTCATAACCTGTAGCTAAAATTGCGGTTGCGGTCGGCTCGTACAGTCTATTGAGCATGCAACAAAATTTCGTTTCACTTTTTATACATACATCAGTGTTATCTTACATGCGGGCGTGCAATAGATAATGTAGAAGTCCAGTTACAGCCAGCCAGCCACAGAGAAACTCGCAGGCACGTAAAATGTAGTATCCGTTCGAGACGGGACAATAGGTGAAAAGTTGTTGGTCCCTCCGATGAGCGAAACGTTGAATTTAGCTATGCTCAGCTTTTATATCCTCAACAACACCCACTTTTTATTCTATCCTTTCTTCTTTCTCTTCCTTCAAGTGTTGCTCTCTTGACAAGATTGATTTAGTCACTCAATCAAACAAACAAACAAACAAACAAACAAACTCAAAACAAACAAAACAAACAAATTAATTACCTATTTTACACAACTTTTCTACTCTACTTTGCACAGATTAGAAAAATACCTGTAATATACGTTACCCTAGAATACAATTGATAATAGCTTTTTATATTCATTGAATTCCATCTCTTAAAAGAATTTCACTCTTTTAAGTATCTCAATTCTGGAAATCTTCAATTAAACCAAGTTTTTTGGTGAAATCTTTTTCTACACACTTCCATTCTTATTTTATTATACACAAATATATATTAATTGCACAGGTCAATTAACTTGTTATCACTTTTTAATAATACTTTTAATTGTACAATTCAAAGTATAGATATATTATTCTACAATATTGTTTTTAAGGTATGTTTTTTTTTAATTTTGTTATTTTCTAACTTTATTTTACTTTTTACAATGTTTTTATATTGCTATTTACTATTTATTATCACATTGCGAACAGTTGACAATTCGACACAAATTAGGCCAATTCAAATTGGAGATATTGCTTTCGCGACAAGATTTCAAAACGGCAACCCATTACACTGAGTTTAGCATGTCCGACAGAATATCTGAAAACTGAATTCCTAAAAACGTTCAATAAAACAAAAAACAAACTGAGTCATACAATTTCATGACTTTGTAAATGGCAAATGAAAATATAGTTGAAGTAGAGTTTTTTTTTTTTGAATGCAACTAACATTAATTCGTTACTCAAATGTTTTATATAGAAATTTATTCTCAAGGCACATCCGTTATACAAACTACAAAAGCTATAATCATATAATTATTAAAAAAATGACAACTGTTACCTTGAACGAAAAACATCAATTGCTAACCCCTAATTTCTTGGGTTATAACACGATTGACAAAGCAGAGCCATCTGCTTTGAAAGATTTTGTTCTCAAACACGATGGTCATACTGTTATCAAAAAAATCTTAATTTCAAATAATGGTATTGCTGCTGTTAAAGAAATTAGATCAGTTAGGAAATGGGCCTACGATACCTTTGGTGATGAAAAAACAATTCAATTTGTTGCAATGGCAACTCCTGAAGATTTGGAAGCAAATGCTGAGTACATCAGAATGGCTGATCAATATGTTGAAGTCCCAGGTGGTACAAATAATAATAATTATGCCAACGTTGATTTAATCCTTGAAATTGCAGAAAGAACCAAAGTTGATGCAGTCTGGGCAGGTTGGGGTCATGCTTCTGAAAATCCAGACTTACCTGACAAATTAGCTGCTTCTCCGAGAAAAATTATCTTTATTGGTCCTCCAGGTTCTGCAATGAGATCACTTGGTGATAAAATCTCCTCAACAATTGTTGCACAACATGCTAAGGTTCCTTGTATTCCTTGGTCTGGTACAGGTGTTGATCAAGTCATTGTTGATGAAAAATCAGGTTTAGTCTCTGTTGATGATGAAACTTACGCAAAAGGTTGTTGCTCTTCTCCAGAAGATGGTTTAATCAAGGCAAAACAAATTGGCTTCCCAGTTATGATCAAGGCATCTGAAGGTGGTGGTGGTAAAGGTATTAGAAAGGTTGATGACGAAAAAGATTTTGCAAGATTATACGATCAAGCGGCAAATGAAATCCCTGGTTCTCCAATTTTTATTATGAAGTTAGCCGGTGCTGCAAGACATTTAGAAGTCCAATTATTGGCTGATCAATATGGTACCAATATTTCACTTTTTGGTAGGGATTGTTCTGTCCAAAGAAGACATCAAAAAATTATTGAAGAAGCACCTGTCACAATTGCAAAACCAAGTACCTTTAGAGAAATGGAAAAAGCAGCAGTTAGATTGGGTGAATTGGTTGGTTACGTTTCAGCTGGTACAGTTGAATATTTATACTCGTTTGCTGACGATAAGTTTTATTTCTTAGAGTTAAACCCAAGATTACAAGTCGAACATCCAACAACTGAAATGGTTTCAGGTGTTAACTTACCTGCAGCTCAATTGCAAATTGCTATGGGTATCCCAATGCATAGAATCAGTGACATTAGACTGCTATACGGTGTTGACCCACACACTTCAACTGAAATTGATTTTAGTTTCAAGAATCCAGAAAGTTTACAAACTCAAAGAAAGCCAACACCAAAAGGTCATTGTACTGCATGTCGTATTACATCTGAAGATCCAAGTGAGGGATTCAAACCATCTGGTGGTACACTGCATGAGTTAAATTTTAGATCCTCTTCAAATGTTTGGGGTTACTTCTCTGTTGCAAATCAATCATCAATCCATTCTTTCGCTGACTCACAGTTCGGTCATATTTTTGCGTTTGGTGAAAATAGACAAGCATCAAGAAAACATATGGTTGTTGCCTTGAAAGAGCTAAGTATTAGAGGTGATTTTAAGACAACTGTTGAATATTTAATTAAGCTTTTGGAAACCCCTGATTTTTCAGAAAATAAAATTACAACTGGTTGGTTAGATGAATTAATTTCTAAAAGATTAACTGCTGAAAGACCAGACTCTAATATTGCAGTTATTTGTGGTGCAATTACAAAGGCTTATTTACAAGCTGATGAATGTAAAAAAGAATATATTTCATCATTAGAAAAAGGTCAGGTTCCATCAAAGGAGTTGTTAAAAACTATTTTTACTGTTGATTTTATTTACGAAGGTCAAAAATATAAATTTACAGTTGCAAAGGCAAGTGAAGAGCAATATACTTTATTTATTAATGGCTCAAGAGTTTTTACTAATGTAAAATCATTATCTGATGGTGGTTTATTAATTGCATTAGGCGGTAAATCACACTCTGTTTATTGGAAAGAGGAAGTCTCCGCAACTAGATTATCGGTTGATGGCAAAACTTGTTTGTTAGAAATTGAAAATGATCCAACACAATTAAGAACTCCTTCTCCAGGTAAACTAGTTAAATATTTGGTTGAAGATGGTGAACACATTAATGCAGGTCAACCGTATGCAGAAGTTGAAGTTATGAAAATGTGTATGCCATTAGTTGCAGGCGAAAATGGTACTGTTCAAGTTTTGAAACAACCAGGTTCAACTGTTAATGCAGGTGACATCTTAGCAATTCTTGCATTGGATGATCCGTCGAAAGTTAAGCATGCATTGCCATTTGAAAAAACTTTACCAGACTTAGGTTCTCCAATGGTTTGTGGTACAAGACCAATTCATAAGTTCGATAGATTATACAAAGTTTTAACTTCCATATTGCAAGGTTATGATAATCAAGTTGTTATGAAGTCCACACTTACTAAGTTGATTGATGTTTTAAGAGATCCTGAACTCCCATATTCTGAGTGGAATCATCACATTTCTGCTCTCCATTCTAGATTGCCAGCCAAATTAGATGCACAGTTAACTGACTTAGTTGATAGAACTCATAAAAGATCTGCTGAATTTCCAGCAAAACAAATTCTAGCTTTATTCGATAAAGTCAAAAAAGAAGAAACTACTGATATTATATTTGATCAGGTTATTGAACCATTAGTGTTAATTGCAAAACATTACGAGAACGGTCTTTCTGTCCACGAATTTAACGTTTTCGCAGGTTTGTTAAAAGAATACTACAGAGTTGAGTCATTATTTGCTGGTGATAACGTTAGAGAGGAAGATGTTATTTTAAAGCTCAGAGATGAAAATAAAAGTGATTTATCTGTTGTTATCTTAACTGCTTTGTCACATTCAAGAATTGCATCCAAGAATAATCTAATCATTGCTATTTTACAAAACTATCAATCAGTTCTAAAAAGTTCTCCAATAGCTGTTCAAATCTTTAGAGAGCCATTGAAAGAAATTGTTGAATTAAATACTAGAGCAACTGCAAAAGCAACATTAAAGGCAAGAGAAATTTTAATTCAGTGTTCAATGCCATCGACTGCTGAAAGAACCGAGCAATTAGAACATATTTTGAAAACTTCAGTTATTTCTTCCAAATTTGGTGAAATTGGTGTTCCTGAACACACTTTACCAAAAATGTCTGTTATTCAAGATATTATTGATTCTAAATATACTTTATTTGATGTTTTAACCCCATTTTTGTGCTCAGCTGATCCATGGGTTGCGGCTGCTGCGGCTGAAGTTTATGTTAGAAGAGCATATAGAGCATATTCTGTGCAGGGTGTCAAAAATGAGATTCCAGCAGGACCAAACCAGACACCAATCTTAAAATGGAGTTTCCAGTTACCAAGTCTATCAACTTCAAGTTTCAATGCTGTTCCTGATTCGTTAAACAGAGCTGTTTCTGTTTCTGATTTGACTTTTATGATCAACAAAAATGATTCTCAACCTGTTAGAACTGGTGTTCTAGTTTCTGCTGGACATCTTGATGAAGCTGAAAGTGCATTGTCTGCTGGTTTGAATTCATTACTCAAAGATATCAAAGATACTTCTTCTTTAATCAATGTCTGTAATATTTTCATAAATTCTACCGATGGTTACAATGATGAAAACTCAATCTTAAACAAAATGAAACAGATCAGTGATGACTACAAAGTAGAATTAAACAACTCTGGTGTTAGAAGAATTACATTTGTCTTAGGTGATAATGACGGTAGTTATCCAAAATATTTCACTTACAAAACAATCAAAGCTGGTGAATCATATTCTGAGGATCAAATGATTAGACATATTGAACCTGCATTAGCTTATCAATTAGAATTAGGAAGATTATCTAACTTTAACATTCAATCAATTCCAACTGATAACAGAAACATTCATGTGTATGAAGCATCTGCTAAGAACTCTTCAGGTATTGATAAGAGATATTTTATTAGAGGTATTGTAAGAACAGGTTCTATCAAGAATGATATCACTGCTTCTGAATACTTGACTTCTGAAGCTCACAGATTAGTTTCTGACATTTTAGATCAACTGGAAATTCTAGATACTTCAAACACAGATCTAAATCATATTTTTATTAATTTTTCTGCTGTTTTCAACATTACTCCAGAAGATGTTGAAAATGCTTTTGCTAGTTTCTTGGAAAGATTTGGCAGAAGACTGTGGAGGTTACGGGTGACAGGTGCCGAAATTAGGATCATGTGTACGGATTCAAAAACTGGTATTCCATTCCCATTAAGAGCTGTTATCAATAATGTTAGTGGTTATGTTGTTAAATCAGAATTGTACATCGAAGAAAAGAATGCCCAAGGAGAATGGATTTTCAAATCTATTGGTACTCCAGGCTCTATGCATTTAAGACCAATTTCAACTCCTTATCCAACTAAGGAGTGGTTACAACCAAAGAGACAAAGAGCCCATCAACTGGGAACTACTTATGTGTACGACTTCCCTGAGTTGTTTAAGCAAGCATTGATTTCATCGTGGAAAGCATTTAACCCGGCTGTTAAAGTTACAGACTCATTCTTTTCTTACGAAGAATTGATAACTGATGAATCAGGTGAGGCTACTCCTGTTAGTAGAGAACCAGGTGCTAATAATATTGGTATGGTTGCATTCTTAGTAACTGCCAAAACCCCAGAGTATCCAAAGGGTAGACAATTTGTGATTGTTGCAAATGACATTACATTCAAAATTGGTTCTTTTGGACCAATAGAAGATTCCTTCTTTAACAAAGTTACCGAATATGCAAGACAGCATGGTATCCCAAGAATTTATTTATCTGCCAATTCTGGTGCAAGAATTGGTATTGCTGAAGAACTGCTACCTTACTATAAAGTTAATTGGAATGTTCCGAATGATCCAAGCAAGGGTTTCTCATATTTATATTTAACTGAAGAAGACATGCTTGAACTAGAAAAAACTGGCAAATCATCTTCTGTCATTACTTCGAAGGTTGTTGAAAATTGTGAGACCAGATATATTATTGACACGATTGTTGGTATGGAAGATGGTTTAGGCGTTGAATGTTTGAAAGGTTCCGGTTTAATTGCCGGTGCGACTTCAAGAGCATACAAGGACATTTTTACCATCACTTTAGTTACCTGTAGATCTGTTGGTATTGGTGCTTATTTGGTTAGGTTGGGTGAAAGAGCTATTCAAGTGGAAGGCCAACCGATTATTTTAACTGGTGCTCCAGCTATTAACAAGTTACTTGGTAGGGAAGTTTATTCGTCTAACTTGCAGTTGGGGGGTACTCAGATTATGTACAAAAATGGTGTTTCTCATTTAACAGCGGCTGACGATTTAGATGGTGTTGAAAAGATCATGAAGTGGCTATCATACGTCCCAGCTAAAAGAGGTGTTCCGGTTCCAATTTTGGAAGGTGAGGATACTTGGGATAGACCAGTTGACTTCAAACCAGTTAAGAACGCACAATATGATGTTAGATGGATGATTGAAGGTAGAAACACTGAATCAGGATTTGAGTATGGTTTATTCGATAAGGATTCTTTCCAAGAAACATTATCTGGTTGGGCTAAAGGTGTCACCATTGGTAGAGCTAGGTTAGGTGGTATTCCAATGGGTGTTATTGCAGTAGAGACTAGAACTGTGGAAAACTTATATCCAGCAGATCCAGCCAATCCAGATTCAACGGAATTTTTGGTTCAAGAAGCTGGCCAGGTTTGGTATCCAAACTCTGCATTCAAAACTGCACAGGCTATTAGCGATTTCAATCATGGTGAACAATTACCACTAATGATTTTAGCTAACTGGAGAGGTTTTTCTGGTGGTCAACGTGATATGTACAATGAAGTTCTGAAATATGGTTCATTTATTGTTGACGCATTGGTTGATTTCAAACAACCAATCTTTACATATATTCCACCAACTGGTGAATTAAGAGGTGGCTCTTGGGTTGTCGTTGATCCAACCATCAATAATGATATGATGGAGATGTATGCCGATGTTGAATCAAGAGCTGGTGTGTTAGAACCTGCCGGTATGGTCGGTATTAAATACAGAGAAAACAAGCTGTTGGATACTATGAACAGATTGGATGATGCTTGTAAAGATTTGAAAGCAAGGGTTAATGATGCTTCTTCTGAAGAAGAAAAGACAGAATTAACCCAGAAGTTAAGTGAAAGACACAACAAACTATTACCTATTTATCAGCAAATATCAATTCAGTTTGCAGACTTACACGATAGATCAGGACGTATGTTAGCTAAGGGTGTGATTAGAAAAGAGTTGGAATGGTCAGAAGCTAGAAGATTCTTTTTCTGGAGAGTTAGAAGAAGACTAAATGAAGAATATTTGATCAAAAGAATTTCAGAACAAATTCCGCAGACTACAAGATTGGAAAAAATTGCAAGATTAAAGTCGTTTTACCCATCGAGCTTAGATGTTGAAAATGATAGAGACGTTGCCACATGGATTGAAGAAAATCATAAACCATTGGATTCACAATTGAAAAAATTGAAGGGCGACTCTGTCAAGCAGACTCTAGCTAAATTGTTCAAGACTGATATCAAGAATACTACCCAAGGTCTGGCAGAAATAATGACATTATTACCAGCTGAAGAAAAAGATCAGATCATGAAATTACTAAAATGAGTTGATCGTAACATTAGTTAACTTGGTTATAAATTACGTTTGTTTGTTTGTTTAATGGTTATTACCTTGTATCAATTAATGTTTTTTCAACTAAATTTAGTACTAAACCTTTATATTATTTTCTATACTTATTTTTTGCACTTTTTTTATTATTTACTTTTTCTTTTTTTAAATTATATAATTTTATGAAAACACTTGACTTTGTCATTGCGAAATCCAAAATAGGAAATTTTAAAATTGTGAGAGTTGCCCATTATAAGGGTTATGTCGTGTATAAAAATAGTTTTATTTTTGAGTAATTCAAGGCTTTTCTCTCTTTTCTCCCCTCTATTGGCTTTCATGTTGAGTTTATTTTGCAATTCTAACATTGCAAAACAACCTCATAATTTTTTTTATTTAAGTAAAGAGAAAAGTAATATTAAGTTATATACTTTTCTAGCAGTAAACCTCTCTAGCCAGTATCTTACTACCTTATTTACACTTCAGCATTGTTTGCTTATTTTTATAACAAGCTAACTGCAACAAATTAAAAAACAATCATTAACATTGATACAAAATGAAGTACCAACATTTTTTTTTCTTTTTCTATTTATCAACAACCGTCTATTCTTTTCCGCTATTTGGATTCAGGGAAAAAGAGAGATATATTATTCAGCTAAAAAAACCGGATTCTGTCGAAATTTTATGTTCACAAGATGATGCTGTAAAATCGTTTTCACATTTACGTCGTGAAATAAAAAAAGTTTTTTCATTTGGTAAATTTGAAGGTTTCGTTGGAGAGTTTTCAAAGGATGTAATAGACCGAATTTCAAAAAATCCTTTAGTTGAAAAAATTACGCAGGATTACAGAATCCAAGCATTGGATGATGTCCTAGTTCAAAGTGAAGCGCCACCACATTTAGCAAGAATTTCTCAAGAAGGCCCTGTTGAGAATGAAGATCTGAATTATTTTTACTCCGAGAATTTTCAAGGTGAAAGCATAACTGCTTATGTTATTGATACTGGTGTTCAGGTTGAAAATCCAGATTTTGAAGGTCGTGCAAAGTTAGGTCCAAATTTTTCATCTGATTTTAGAAATATTGATTATATAGGACATGGCACCCACGTTGCAGGGGTACTAGGCTCCAAAACATATGGCGTTGCAAAACAAATTAATATACATTCAGTCAAGGTTTTAGATCGTCACGGGCAAGGCTCATTATCCTCAGTTATTTCAGGTTTAGAGTATGCAGTTAATCATGTCAGGGAAAATAATATAAATGGTATAGCAAACTTATCATTAGGAGCAGCAAAAAGTAGTGTTTTAGATGCAGCGATTCAAGCGGCATTCGATTCTGGTTTGCTAGTTGTTGTGGCAGCTGGTAATAATAACATAGATGCATGTCAGACTTCCCCGGCAGGATCCTCATATGCGTTAACAGTTGGAGCAATTGATGACAAAACTGACTTTATTGCGCATTTCTCTAATTGGGGTAAATGTGTAGATATCTTTGCACCAGGTGTTGAAGTTGAAAGCTTGAATCACAAAAGTAATTCTTTGTACCCACAAATTTTAAGTGGTACATCAATGGCAAGTCCGATCGTGGCTGGTTTGGCTGCAATTCTATTGGAACAAGGTGTAATTCTTGATGATGTCATTAAGACAATAAGTAGTTCCGCAAATTGGGACAAAATTCCTCCTTCGAACTTAAAATTGAGAAACGGGAGTCCAAATGCTATAGCAAGCAATCGTATTCGAATCCCTGGATCCATCATATTTGTAGCCAATAATAGTACAGGATCTTTTTAGTATTTATGTAAATTTTCTGTTTTAGTTTTTACACTTTTTTGATGTTTCAAATTTCTATTTAGAAAACAAATAATCTATACAATTTTTTTTAAGAAATCAAGTAGAGGGCAAAGTATAAAAAGTAAGGAGTTTTTCAAAACTTCTCGAAAAAGAATATAAACATAAATATACAGAACTTAAAAACAAATCCAAAGGCCTAATATAGTAAAGAGCTGAGGAGCATTATGATGAAATAAAACATCATTACAGATGATAAGAATGGCTGAATGAAATAACCAAATCACCAGTATTCATGTCATAATTCATGCATAATTGAGAAAACTTACATTCAACATGAACCGAAGTACCATGATTGATTGTCTCACTGGTGGACAAATTCAAAGCTTCAGGATCGATCGCTGAATCTGTGAAGGACACAGCAGAATGATCGGAAGCACATTTTAAAACTTTCTTCAATACCGAATCATTGGCTGATTCATTATTCTGACTATTCGGTAACAAAAACTCTGCATTTGTAATTTCATTGATTGAAACGACATATTTATCGTACAAAAGTTTTAAAACATTTTGAGTGGATTTGTTGTCGGAAAGTGATGATTTGAGTAACTGATCCAATGGAATGTTGGTCATAAATATAATACGATACAAATCCTGAGTTTTATTAAGTTTAAGTATCGTTAAATAATGATTAAAATCTTTTAAAATTGATTGTTTTCCTTCACATTCCTGACAGATTTGTTTGTTTAATCTTTGTCTTGGCAATGACGCTTTACACGATAAACAAAGATTGGATTGCGTTGGAGATAAAGCATGAGGTGCAACTTTATAGTTTGAGGACTGATCGTGATGGTACTTCGCTAAAAAAGAAAGTTGAAGTAATGACTGTTGTTCAGCAGTTAAAGTTAAAGGATTTAATTTTGGATCAATTGATAAAATATTAAATGAAAACAGTTGTTCGTTGTACGCCAGGTCAACATCAACATTTTCATCATCAAGTTGAAGTTCGGCATTTTCGAGAAGGGCTAAAGTTTGATCTAAAGTCTGATTTTGAAAATTCATTGAATCATTAACAAAATTGGTTTTTGGAGGAAGAGTATTGTTCTTAAACTGGAATGTACCAGGCACAGAATTCGAAATTTTACCATCTTTCGAAAAAACTGTAGTTTTGCTTAAATTTGGTAAAGATATTTTGGTGGGAGCAGAGGTGGCCGTTGGATTAAACTGTTTACTTGCGGCTTGATAGGCTTTTGATGTGTTTTTCAAGTGTTCAGCTAGTTGTTCGATCTCCTCTCGAGTTGGATTTGGCCTATTACCAGCGGAAGCATCAGCATTCAATTTTCTTTTTGCTTGATTAAATTTTTTTTGATCCCTTTCGATCATCCGACAACGAAAACATGTCTTGAATTGCAAATGGTCAGGATCTTCATCTAATGTTCTCTTACGCTTACAACGACGGCAAGTTGAGATCTTACCATTGACATAGTAATAAATGTTTGTATTATTCATTTCTTTAGTGGAGTGGTCTGTCTAATATTAGTATCGCGATTTTAAAAGGCGAGTGGATAATGATAATGTGTGAGACGAGAGTGGACAGTGAGAATAATAGTGTGAAGAGTGAGTAAGTGAAATAATCGAGTGAGCTGTAGCTTGTTTGTAGCAATTTACACGTCTGGTGTGTGCACAAATGCTGCAATTATTCCAATCACTTGAAAAGAAACAGAGTGGTTATTTCCACCCTTCCTATGATCAACAAATTGGAGGGCAATTAATTTTTCTTTTTTTTTACCATTTTTATGACTGTAATAATTTGCAGACGACCGACGCATCTGTGCACCAGTAAAAATTTTGTTTTGATTATAGCTGACGTTATCTATACCAATTAAAGTTGTTTTACTTTGTTCTATGGAGAAATTGTGGGCTGAATAGAATACATGAATAGTTAAATGATGGATATAGGTCTATATAAGAATTTTTTTATACATTTAAGCACCAGAGGGGAAAAAGCGAACAAATGGTTGACAGTTTATTTACATAATTAGAATTTAAAGAAACCTTGTTCCTCTAAGTACAAGACAATTTTTTGAATAGCGACATTTAAGGAGTCTTCAACACTCAAGTCAATTGAAATTTCGGCATCTTCAATTGGCTCAAAAGATGAAATGATTGACTCACCCGCTTCAGATGAGTAGAAGCCTGATCTGTCATTAACTTTACAGGTTTCTAGTGGGGTTTCAATCGATACAGTAATGAAAGAACCAGCTTTTGAAACGGTTTTATTCAATGCAGAATATTGTGTAAGACCTAGAATTTCTTTTGAATTTGCAATGATAACACCGGTACCCGATCTAACTAATTCGCTGACAACAAATGGGAGGCTATCTGAGCTTACTAGATTTTCATCAATTAAAGTAATATGTCTACCACCTTGAAATTGGTTGAAAGTTGCCTGCAGCGCGTAACTTAATGCATGAATACCTGAGAATGGTAAACCTGATAAGTACAATGCAAAACCCTGAGAAGGTCTTGGTGGATGAGATGTTCTTAAAATCTTGACAACTTCAGGATAAGAAAACCATTCAGGAATTTCACTACCATCTCTTAATCTCTTTCTTAATTCGGTACCTGAAATTGAGCAGGTTCTTGTGCCTGCTGGGACCAAGTCAATTGGTGAGTACCTATCTTCATCTGGTAAATAGGTAACCATTCTAAATGGAACAACTTCGATTTCTAATTCATTCGCGAATTTTTCAACTAAAGTTTGAGCGTCGTATGGACCATAGAAATCAACACCTTTAGAATTTGAACCTGGACCAGCATGATCTCTACCAACAATAAAATGGGTTGCACCAAAGTTCTTTCTTATAATTGCGTGCCAAACTGCTTCTCTGTCACCAGCCATTCTCATCGCTAACGGTAGTAATGAAAGTTTAGCCATACCATTTGGATATTTTTTAATAATTTCTTGATAGACTTTTACTCTGGTATGATGATCGATGTCACCCGGTTTAGTTAAACCGACGACAGGGTGAATCAATAAGTTAGCTAATTTATCCTTTGCGGCTCTAACAGTCAATTCTCTGTGAGCCCTGTGCATTGGATTTCTGGTTTGAAATGCAACTACCTTATTCCAGTTTCTTGAATAAAATTCAGATCTCAACTGAGCTGGAGTTTTTCTAAACTCTGTATAGTCATAATGTTTTGGTAGATTGATTGCATCTAAGTCACCACCAATGTAATACTCTCCTGCAGTATCCAACAAATATCTAATTGCTGGATGCTCCGGATCGCCTCTGAAGACTTTCTTTGCTTCTTCCCGTTTGTTTGGTTTGTAAATATCTGCAACTGTAATAATAGCCAGAGGAGCATCATCTCTTGGATCTCTAAGAACAACTCTTTCACCTTCAGAAAACTCTTCTGCGACTGATTCAGAGACATCTAAAGTAATTGGAATTGACCAAATTTGACCAGATGCTAATCTCATGTTATCACAAATGGACTCATAGTCTTTCTTGGTGTTGAAACCAGTCAATGGAGAAAAACCACCATTGATGATTAATTCTAAATCACAAAGCTGTCTATCAGTCAAGTTAAGAGATCTTAAGGTCGCTGCTTCTGCAATGAGCTCATTTTTTTTTGAAGAATCTCTTTCGATTAAATCTTGTAATACACCACCGTGAGGAGTCAACATTTTGTATGTGTTTAGCTTGATTGTGAATATTTACTATTCTTAAAAAACTTAAAAAATCCAAAATTCAAAAGAAAATAAGATGCATATGTTCAAGACGTTTTCCAAAGTTTTGGCAAAAATCACATTTATAAGTCTACTCTGAATCAACGTTTTCCTGAATCCCAAAGCTGACAATGAAATTTCAACATGAATTTTACCCGCTCACAGCCTTGGCAATAGGCTTAACCTTTACTGAACAACTCCTCGGGGTAAGAAAACTGTGGCGTTATTGATGCTCAAAAATGCAAAGCCGCTTCATTTGATGCCACAGTTTCCTGATGCAGAAAAAGTGCATTTTTAATTAGTCACGTGAAAATAGATTTTTCAGAAAACACATTTGTCACGTGGTATTAGAAAATGTATCACGTGATCTGGATACATCTGATAAGAGATTATTTACTTTTGTCCTAATAAGGTATTTTTGCAGTTTATGTAATTAACGAATTCAATAAACGGTGAACATTTTCACTAAAAGGGTTCATAGACACCTATGCTACAAAATATCTACTGATTCTTTTAAATATGCTTTTTTTATTGGAAACTTAGTCATATGTCTGCATCTTCGTCGCCTAAGAAACTTGCTAAAAAGCAATCACTCTCTATATTATCCGCTTCAACGCTTAACCAGATAAACAATATACATAATGATTCCGCTAAACCAAATAAAGAAAGAATAATAAGTGAATCAACAGGGTTGATTAAGTTTTCTTTAAAAAAACCAACCTATGAAGATATCGCAGGCATATCTGGAAATACTGAAAACTTGAAGGCATCAACTGATGTGGTCAGTAAAATTCAGAGTGAAATAAAAGATATAAGTACACCAGTAGTTTCAGCTGAACATTTCTCACATAAAGTTCCAATTTATGTTCCCATTAATAGCATTGAAAAGAGTGAGAAAGATGAGGATAGCCAAGAATTACTCTTTCAAATGGCCACAAAGCAAAGAGAAGTTTTAGATTTAACTGAACAATTAAAACAAGCCAAAAAAGAGTTATCAAAGCTTGAAAATAAATATAAAAGCTTAGCAAATAATAAAGTAGTATACGGTGATTATATTTCAAAAAAAACAGATAGTAAGAAAGTTATTCTTCAACAAAATGCCGTTCAGAACGTAGCTCTATCCTTGAAAAAATCAACGTCTATTATGAATATGAACGCTTCTAAACTGAATGCTCAGGAGCAATTCAACAAAACTCAGAAACAACTTACGGACACCATAAATCAATTCACCACAAATATATCCAATAACGATTTTGTTTTAAAAAGTAGAACGTTTTTAGAAACAAGTCTAACTAAAAATATTCAGATGGGAAATAACCTTTTTAGTTCAATATGGGAAAAGGAAGAAAATAAAAAATTAAATCTTGAAGATGATGATGAAAAAGATGTTATAATTGATAGCACTCATAATTTTGATTATAGCGTTGATTTTGATCTAGACCGTCTAAATAAGATTAAATTCAATGAAAAGCTCCAAGGTACCATCCTTGAGGAGTTTGAAGAAATGGATTCAAGAGAAGAAATAAAATCAGTTTTTAGTGAACATTCAGAAGATGACTATGGAAGTGATGTGGTACCATTGTAGCTTATTTTTTATATTATTTATACATTTTTGTTTATAAAAATCGGTTTATAAAATTTATCGTGATTAAGGTAGATATTTTTACATTCAACAACCCGAAGTTCACAATCTTTCATATTTTTATCATTAATCTTGCCCTTGGTATTACTCATTTGTCTTGTGATACTCAAAACGTTTTTCATAATTGATAAAACTTCATTGACCGAAACGACAATATTCTTGGTTTTAAACAATCTATCCAATAACAAAGCTGAAAAAAGATCTCCCACGCCGGTAAAATAACCATCTATTTTATCAACCCTGTAAAAAATGAGATTATCACTTATTTCTTTGCTTGAGACACAGCAATAAATTGTTTCTGATCCACCTTCTAGGTCTTCAAATAAATTGGCAAACACCGATGAAAGTACAACATGTGTTACATTATATTTTTCGTGAAAAAGATGTAACGCTTGCTTTAACGTCTGCAAACATGAAATTTTTTTGTCTATCAGTACTTCCAATTCATATTGATTGGGGGTGACAATGTCGACCAATTGACTTTCGAGTATTTTTCTATAAACAGGTATTACACTCTCTTCAACATACAGTACACCCTCGTCGCCCATAACCGGATCCAACAGCCAGTAAACATTGTTTGTTGAATGTTTTTTTATGTCTATGCATATCTGACCAACAGCTTCTAATGTTTCAAATCCATTAACATAACCGGTTAAAATCGCATCGTAATTGATTCCAATTTCTTTTAAACCGTTATAAATGTTCCAAAGTTCATTTCCTGTAGCACACCTTCCCTTCAGTGATCCATATCCTGTGTGATTACTAAAATTAACTGTGTTTAGTACATCTACATCCCAATCTAACATTTGAAGTGGGAATGTCGAAGCTTTGTTTCCAACATATCCATGTACAACGTGAGATTGAATATTCAGTACGTTGTTTGCCCTCTCAACTGAATTAATTTTGCTATCTACCATAATGTATAAAGTTTACGTCCTAAAAACTCCCGCTGTAATTTTGTGCCCGTCTTTCAAAGTTTAAAAAAATCTTTCTGAATAACGAAAAGGTCAACCATAGATGTTCACCATATAGATAAGTATCGCATTTGAGACGCGTCATTCAGTTTGGGAGTATACGTTACTAATTCGGAATTTTAGCCGCAAGCGTATCAAATCCGATACTTTTCATCAAAAAATCCCAGCCGGTTGGCACTTTAAAGATAATCACATGTTTACCACAAAGAAAATAAGAATAGAAAAAAAAAGGTTCTTATGAATAAGCTAGTGGACACATTCACTAAAAACTGTTGGATTAATTTTCAATACTGTTGGGCCTTCATGGAAGCTGTTTTTTCAATCAGCGACACATGTCAAAATCTAGGCTAAAATTAACTTAGTGGACAATTCGGCTCAAGAACAAACAATACAACTCCAACTATGAATTCATTACAGAGCTTGCCAGAGGATATTATTACAAAAATAATCGGATATCTTCCTCAACAGGCTAAAATTAACCTTTTAAACACAAGTTACCATTTTTACGTCCTTGTATTACCTGTCTTATACAAAAAATTGATATTTACGAGATCATCTCTTCTAAAACTCCGCAATTCATTTGATGAGTCACTCTATACCATTGTTGGTGTACTGGAAACACCGCTAGCACCATTTTCTTTGAATGACAAAATTTACCTGGCCAGACAAGAAATTTTGCTTGATTCGTTGACTGTTAATACCGAACTTTGCAAGTTCATCAAGGAGGTAGTTATCGAAGGTGACTTTTTCAATGACAATACAGTTGAATCATTCGATTCCGCTATTTCCTCGAAGTTATTTAATTATCTTAAGAGAAACTGTTCTAACGTCAAATCGATCGTTGTATTTAACACTAGTCCTACTTTTGATATTATATTGCCGAGTTTAAATCGAATACAATTAACATCCTTGAAAAATTTGGGCGGAGTGATTAAACTACCTATTAAGCATATTTCTTTTAATATAAAAAACAATGAAAATTTTTATGATTCGTTGAATGATGATGAATTTCTTTTATTTTTTCACAACTTGGAAACTCTTGTTTTCAGTGATGACTTATCACAGTCGCTTGTACTAAACAAACTGAACTATCTATATAGTAATCCGGAAAATCTTGACAAGTACCCACTAAAATTAAAAAATTTGAAGCTAATGCATTATCACTATTTTGAAAATCCTTATGAGAGAGTAATTTCATTTTGCAAAAATATTAATATGTCTCGTTTACAAAAATTAGAACTTGTTCTCGGATGCGATGATATGACATGTGACTGCCTAGCTAAACTTACAAGCTATCTAACAAATCAACAGCTTTACTTGACAAACTTGTCTTTGATCCAGAAAACAACTCATAGAGATCATAATTACACTGAAGCTTTTGATTTAAATATTACTCAATTGATTAAAAACTATCCAAACAAAAACGATCTCAAATTTTTATCTATAAGACACGACCCTCCCTCTGATTTCAATATTGGTTTTGGTTTTGAGGGTAACTATTTGCACAGGAAATCATTATACGAAGAGGTTTTACCATTATTAACCGGGCTTGAAACTTTAATATGTCCCACATTTTTACAATCGATTGCATGCTATGAGCAGATGATTTCTAATTTGCTATGGAATGGTTGTAAATGTGAACACTGTGAAGACTATTTACCAATTTTTGACAACTACATTATAAATCACCAATATTATGATGATATTAAAAGTCATATGACGGATATGATCTCACCGATATTATTTGGAAATGTTGCAAAAGTTTTATCAAGTAGATTGACAAGTGATTGTGATATGTTTATCAATTGCTATCCACCATTAACTAGATATTGGAGCTTTCATTCTGCACCATATCAAATCTCGCATTACGATGAATGCGCAATAGATAAATCTGCTTTTCCACCAATTAGCGTGTGTGTTTCTCATTTTTTGGAAGAATATGTGGCGACTATAAGTGGAATGATTCCCACTTTGAAACGTTGTGTTCTCAGTGGTGTGTACTTTGACAAAGGTATAAATGATTGGATATCGTCAGATAGTGTGCAATCATGAAATCACGTGATAAAAACGCGAAAATTTCTGGTGTTTTGTTTTCCTTTGCTTGTTGAAGGTATTTTAATGTGACATTTTTTTAAATATTGTAAAATGTATAGATCTTACAAACAATCACTGCTTTTACTCAGAACAAAGTAATGTCTTATAGTGAGGAGGAAACCAATATTTTAACAGATGGAATCATTAGCACGTTAGAAGACCTTTCGTCCGGTATTTACAAGAAATCATTAGTTTATCAAAAAAAAGATATACACAATTTTATACAACAAGAACAAAATGTTCTATACATAGTTGAAACAGACGACCAAAGTAAGTGATTTTTTTTATCGTGACTTGAGGCCAAATACTAACTTATTAAAAAATCATGCCTTTCTTTAGTTATTTCTATCAACGACAAAAAAAGCCCACTTATATTGCATTCCAGATTTTTTACTTCAGTTATAAAATGTAGGCAGAAATGGGATGCCAGCAAGGAGATTAGAAATCAATTGATAGTAATAAATATTCCAAATTCTCAAAATGATGAAACTAATGATCAAGTAAGCATACATAACTTACAATTACTATTAAAATATGGTGTTGGCACATATTTTGATATTCTTCAACTTAGTGGAAGTTTAGCTGATTTTTCTCAAAATGCTCTCGATCATGTTAAAGCAAAGATAAAGAAACTTGCTATTGACATACAGAGTTTGAACCAAGCCATCCAAATACCTTATTTATTGTCAAACATTCCTGAGTCAGTTCTAAAGTGGCTAGATGAAAATGAAGGTAAAACCAACTCTCAAGTTATCGAAGAAAGTTCAGGCTTATTGGATGATTTACAATTCATAAACACACTGCAATCTTTAGTGAACGGTTGGATCAAAAAAGTTCAAAACATTATTCAATTAAATCATGAGCCTTTAAATGGAACAGTTTTTGATGAAATCAATTTCTGGAACGCCAAAAGAAATGTTTTGTCCTCCCTTAAAGAGCAATTTGAACTACCTAAAGTCAGGTTGGTTTTGGAATTTTTACAAAACAGTAAGAGAACACATACTGCCGTGGCACTATTATCCAATATGACATTGAAAGAGGCCTTAAAGACCACAAGTGTATACTGCGATTTCTTAAAGTCGTTAAACATAAATGAACTTTTGTCTGCAGAATCTCTTCAACATTTACAATCAGCGTGTGAAGTTATGTTTGAACAATTTAAAAAACTCAAAATGTACAAATACCCAGTGGGAAGATCCATTGATTTAGTAAGAATCATTACGACAGACTTCGAAAAAAAGCTAGTAGCAACAATATCAAATTCCAATCTTTTTTTATTAGAGACTCAGCCATTCGAAGAGCTTCTTCGATCTGTAGAAAACCAATTATCAAAATATGATTCTAATTTGAGAAACGTTCTCAATGTGTTTAGGGAAATATTGAGAAAGACAGATAACGGATTTATTGCAATTAAAATTGAAACTCCTTTTTTCATCAAGGAAAGGTTAGCACAAGTTAAGAACATAAGGAAAGTTCATGATGAATTTAACTCATCACTTTTGTCACTCATGACTAATATGAATCCAATATCCAAAGATCAACGTCAAGGCTATCAACAACTGTATACTGAATCACAAGCAGCATATGACTTGTTGACAATTTTATCCACAAAAGATATATTTCAAAATGCTAAAACTTTTCTAGACTCTCAAAAAACTATTTATTTTCAGCAACTGACATCTATTGAAACAAAAATGGTTACTTTGATCAAGAGCATTTTGTTCACTGTCAGCAAAGATCCTGATGCTTTAATTGAAGTTTTCCAAAAATTTAGTTTTTTACTTTCTAAACCACAGATAAGGTTGGGCTTAAATGAATTCTACTCCACTTTGTTATTAGCAGCAGAAAAAGAATTAAAAAATCTTGAATATCAATTTATTTATCGATCACAAATTATAAGCATCGTTTCGTGCAGAAATATTCCAAGTTTTTCATCAAAAATGCTTTGGATCAAGCAGATCATTCAATCTATTTCTAAAATTATCAGCCATCTCGAACTTATTTTAACAAAAGACTGGCCTAATTATACCGAGGGTAAAAGATTTGCAACAAAAATATCCCACTTGTTGGCTGAAATTGATATTGATGAAGTTTTAAATTTTTGGTTTGACGAAACTATTAAGAAAGTTTCGAGCTCATTTCTGAAAACGCATATTTTTACTCGGCATATAAATAAAAATGGTTATTTTGAGTATCGCGTGAATATTGACAAGGAAGATGTTGAAATCAGCCAAGAGGTAAAATGCCTACACATTTTAGGTTTTCAAATTCCCAGAAATATTATTCTGTATTCACAAAAAATAAAATCAATTGAAAAATATTACACCAGCTTGAATGAGTCCATAAGACAATTTTATAATTTGTTGCTAGAAGAAGAAAAACTTGATTATTTGAAGGTTTTGATCCAACCTTTTTCTGACAAAATGTTGTGCTCAATTGATTACATTAAAACTAAAAGTTGGTCTGATTTGCTAAGAGCTGAAGAATTGAAAATGATGAACGACATGACAGATGAAGTCCAAATACTAAAGACCGTGGAAGAATTTCAGAATGATGTTTTCAATTTATCAGAATACATTTTGAACATGTCATCATTAAAAGATGAATTTAATTTGAAAATAGATGAACTAACTTCATGCGAATACAACGATGCCTCGATCTCAAAAGCAATTTTTGATATTCAAGATTTACTTCAAAAAATTTTTATAATAAACTCAGTGAATACCAATAAGCTTATTGAAATTGTGAATAAAAAGATTGAAAAAATTTTAGCAACTAAATGTAAAATCCAATTAGGTGAACTTTCAAAAAAATGGGGATCACAAGGTTTTGAATTTCTTTACGAGTTTAAAAGCCATCAAATTGTGGTACTTGACTTATCCATTTCTGTTACTCCTCCCTTGCAAACATCCAAAAAAGATTTTGTAGGTCTTCTTAATTCAATAGTGTCTGTTATTAGAAACCAGCGAAAGCTTAGTCGCTTCACCTATGCCACTAATTCTGACGTTGAAACTTTTAAATGTTGTACTTCTGAACTTCAAGAATGCTATCAACGATGTCTTAAAGTGATTTTAAGAAAATTTAATGAGTGTGCCATGTTTATCCAAAAATGGAAGACATTACAGATTTTTTGGGACTTCGACATAACACAATTAGAAACTAGATTTGACGAAGATTTAGGTTTGTGGTTACAAACGTTGAAAAAAATTAAAGAAATTCGGGATACATTTGATACTGTTGAGAGTGTTAAACATTTTGGCCTATTAAAAATCGACTATCAACAGGCACAAGGCAGGTTTTACTTACAATTTGATTTGCGCCAAAAGTCTATTTTCAAAGTGTTTGCAGAATCATTACAAAAACGTACACGAAATGTTAACGATGATTTGAACGAAATAAAAAAAAATCTGGAAAATTCAACACTTGATTTGTCTAATCCATTATCTCTTATAAGTTTCTTATCTGATTTGGACAAAAGTAGGATTTATCGAGACTCTAATAGTACAATGCTTACTGAGTTAAAAACAGGGCACGCTATCCTAACAAAATATAGGTTCCAGTATCCGTCTGGTTGGATATTTTACGGCCAGATTGAAACCATTATCCAAACAATCTCAAAAATTGATGAAGCTAATACAGAATATTTAAATGATCATCTTGATACTGTTGATTCACTCTTGAATGATGAAATTCGAAAACTGTTTAAATCTGTCACAATAGTCAAAGAAGAATGGGATAAGCAAAAACTTGATGAGGACGTGCCCACTGAAAATGTTGTATCGATTCTTCAGAATTTTGAAAGTAGCTTTGCCACTTTAAACAAGTCTTATAACAAGTTATCGAGTGCCTGCAATTTGGTTGGAATAACTATAAATGTGACATTTAAACAAGAACTCGAAGAAATATCACAATTACAACATACTTGGAGTATTGTTATGAAACTTTACAATTCAATAGAAAACTTTAGAAATACAAAATGGGATGCGTGTAACATAAGTCACCTCAGAGAATCTTTGGAAGATTCAATTTCTTTGTATAGAACTTTGCCTGTTCATGTAAGACATTACTCAGCTGCAGAGATAGCACATTCCAAAATTAAGAATACATTAAAACTTCTTTCATTTCTCAGTTTATTACAATCTGATACGTTAGAAGTTTCTCATTGGAACGAAATTTTTGAACATATCAAGAGTAAAACAGCCCCAAATGTGATTCTTTTGGGCGATGTATTGGATTTGAACATACCACATAATGAAAAATACTTAAAATCCGTCATAAGCAGAGCAGAATCAGAAAAGGTGTTAACAAATACTATTTTAGATATTCAAGATTATTGGAAATCAAACAAATTTGAAGTTTTCACCTCAAAATCACAAATTCCTCTCATTTCAGGGTGGAGTTCTTTACTTACTAAATTAGAAGATGATATAAATGTTTTGGAATCCATGAAGTTGTCTGCTCATTCTATCAAAGTCAGCGATAGGATAGATGTTTTGGAAGATAGACTTAATTTATTGTCAAAAATATTAAATGATTGGCATGAGGCACAAAAGCAGTGGGTATACCTATTGGGTGTTTTTAAGGATCGAGATGAACTTGGAAGACTAATGCCAATAGATTTATCCAGATTTGACAACGTATCTCATGAATTTAAAAATTTGATTGGGTCAGTGTTGAAAACGTCTATTGTCGTTGATGTCATTAACATGCCAGATATCCTTCAAACTATAAGACGTATTTCAGGCATGTTGACCAAAACCAAGAGGACTCTTATTGGTTATCTAGAAAAGCAAAGGGATCTTTTTCCTCGTTTTTATTTTATTGGAAATGATGACCTCTTAGAAATTATTGGGAACTCCTCTGATTTGAAAATAATATCTAGACATATTAAAAAACTTTTTATCGGAATTTCTTCGCTTGAATATGATAGTGAAACTATGTTGATTAAAGGAATTGTATCACCAGAAAATGAGATAGTTGAATTGTTGGAATATGTGTCGGTTGATAGTTCTCATGGATTAATTAATTGGTTGGGGGCACTAGAAAAAAGTATCCAAGCTACTTTATCACACCTAGTATTTAGTTTGTCTAATCAACTAGACTCACTAGCCTTTGAAGCAAACAAAAAAATTATAAAAATTTTAGAACAGTTTCCCAACCAAGTAGTAGTCTTAGCTTTTCAAATTTTTTGGACGAAACATATAGAAAATGCTACAAAAACTAAAAAATATACGTTTTACTTAGGTGTCATAGAAACCCTGTTATCACAGCTTACGTATTTGATCAAAACAAAATTAACTCAGTTGATGAGAATTAAAGTTGAGAATTTGCTCATCGAACTAATTCACAACTATGAAATCTTAGAAAAACTACACCAAAATAGCTGTGATTCAACTGATAACTATACGTGGTTTTCAAAACTAAAATTTTATTTAAAGGCTGGTGATAAAAACAACCTTCATACCATTATTGTTAAGCTTGGCAATTTTTCTACAAAATATGGATATGAGTATTTGGGGGCTCCAAAAAAACTTGCTTACACCCCATTATTGATATCTACTTATACCTTATTATGTGAATCATTGGATCAAAATTTGGGTGGTTTACTTTTGGGACCAGCAGGGACGGGTAAAACTGAATCTGTAAAATCGCTTGGGTACAACCTAGGTCGTATAGTTTTCGTATTTTGTTGTGATGATTCTTTTGATGTCGAATCAGTCAGCCGTATACTAGTTGGTACTAGTTTGGTCGGGGCATGGGGTTGTTTTGATGAATTCAACAGGTTAAGTGAAAATATTTTGTCTGGGATCTCTACACAAGTTGAAAAAATACAAGGTAGTATTAAGAAAAACGGTCCGAATATTGAACTTTTAGGGAAAAATGTTTTGGTTAGTAAAGATACGGGCATATTTGTAACAAATAATCCCCATTATGGAGGTAGGTCAACACTACCAGATAACCTTAAAAGTAAATTTCTAACATTTAGTTTAATGGTTCCAGACTCAGAAATAATTGCCAAGGTATTACTTATTGCTCAAGGATTTGCTGATTCCGCTTCTCATGCACATACAATAGTGAATTTTTTCAATAATATGAAAAAATTTTGTTCGAAACAAAAACATTACGATTTTGGTTTAAGAAATTTGAAATCATTGATAATTCATGCTGGCAAGCTTAATAGAACTATATTTTTAAACTATGTGTTGGACATTGATGAGCTTCAAATAATCCAAAAAAGTTGTTACGATGTAGTCCTTCCCAAGTTAATTAGTAAGGATGAAGAAATATTTTATCGTGAAATATTGAAGTTCAACAAGCCAAATATACAATCTGAAGACTACAACGCATTTTTACAAACATATATAGAGACTGCAAAGTCAAAGGGTTACGCTGTTCCAGATTATTGGTTAAAGAAAAGTATGCAAATATACGAAATTCAGAAATTGAATCAAGGTTTTATGATGGTCGGACCCTCTTGTTCCGGTAAGACTTCCGCATTTAATTGCTTCATCGATGCATATGAAATACATACTCATAAGCAAAACGAATATTACCGACTAGATGCAAAGGTGCTGACTAAACATATAATATTTGGTGAGTTAGATTATGCTACAAGGGAGTGGAAAGACGGAGTATTTACATCTATTTTAAGAAGAGTGAATGAAAACATCAAAGGAGAGGAAACAAAAAATGTTTGGATAATTATTGATGGTGATGTAGATCCAAATTGGGTAGAAAATCTCAACAGTGTCTTGGACGATAATAAATTGTTAACATTAGCAAATGGTGAGCGTATTCCGCTACCTCACAACGTCAAAATTGTGTTTGAAGTTGACAGCTTGAAGTATGTCACACCAGCAACTATAAGTAGATGTGGTATAGTTGCATTTAATAAATCGTATTTTTCATTGAATGATTTGTTGCAGAAAGATTTGTTTGATTTTAGAAATCAGCAACTATTTAATGAAAGTTATATTAACAGAACTTTATTGCCATACAACTTGACTGTTTCAGAAATAAAGGAATCAATTTTGAATGTTATTTATGATGTTTTGGACGAAACAACACTAAATAGTGTTTGGGAAATTTCAACTGAGTTTGTTTCAGTTCTTCCAAGATCCAAGTCTCAACAAGTTTCTAATTTAACTAAATATCTTAATCAAGTGCTGAGAAAGTTATTAGATTTTTTTGAACAGCAAGGATATCTTTCACCGGGAAATTTTACAAACTTTTTCCAAAAAGAAATTATTTTACTGTTGTTATGGTCCTTTGGAGGTGATTTTTCATATTCAGACAAAATTTGTTTTGCGAATAAGCTAGTTGAGCTTCCGAGTTTACAACGTATTGTTGGGAGTACTACTGGAGATCAATTGATTCATGCAAATGTGTCAATAAAAGATGACATATTTGAAAATTTTGGAAGTAAATTGCCTGAAATTGATCTTCAACCACATATGATTTTAACACCTGGCCTTGTTATTCCAACAATTGATACTACAACTTACGAATATTTAATATATTGTATGCTGAACCATCATGAACCTCTAATTTTATGTGGTCCTCCGGGATCAGGAAAAACCATGCTTCTTCTGTCTTGTATTAGGAAATCAATTAGTTTTGAGTTGTTGAGTTTGAATTTTTCTAAGGAGACGACAATTAATACTGTGCTAAAATCACTGGAACAATCTTGTCAATATAAAAAACTTGTTAACGGTGTTACGCTTTCTCCCAAAATTCCTGGAAAATGGATCGTTTTGTTTTGCGACGAACTTAATTTGCCAAAGGCTGACAAATATGGCACACAGAAGGTTATTCAATTTTTAAGACAATTAGTTCAACAGCGTGGATTTTGGCATCCAAGGGATGGAGTTTGGATCACTATTCAAAACATTCAGTTTGTTGGTGCATGCAACCCATCATCAGCATCAGGACGTTACTCCATGACAACTAGGTTTACAAACTTTTGCACAACTATCATGGTCGACTATCCATCAATTGCTTCCTTAAAAAGGCTTTACAGCATTTACACCGCTGCATTATTGAAATGTGTGCCTGATTTTATTGGTTACAGTGAACCGCTTTCTGACTCTATGATCGAAATGTACGTGAAGTATAAAGAACATTTTAAAAATTCTGGTAGACCACATTATTTATGCTCACCTCGTGAGCTGACAAGGTGGGTAAAAGGGTTATATGCTGCATTAAAATCGTTGATATCACTTGATTTAAAAGGTTTGATTAGATTATGGGCACATGAAGGCCTAAGATTATTTTCTGATAGATTAATAACAAGAGAAGAAAAAAATTGGGTGTTTAATGAATTGGTCGAGGTAGCAAAAACTGGATTTCCCCATGCTAATCTCTCAGAAGCTCTGGCCACTCCTATATTGTATTCTGATTGGCTTTCTTATGGATATCAATCTGTTGATGAAAAAAGTTTAAAAAATTTTGTAAAAGAAAGGTTCAACGTTTTTAACGAAGAAGAAAACAATGTCAACATTGTTTTATATGAGGACTTGTTAGATCATGTTTTGAGGATTGACAGGGTAATCAAAAATGCACAAGGGCATATGATTTTGATTGGACCTAGTGGAAGTGGTAAAAAGACATTGGCCAAGTTTGTTTCATGGATGAACGGGATCAAGGTTTTTAGTCTTACAGTTTCAAGAAAGTTTTGCCTACAGGATTTTGAAAAAATATTGAAGAACTTGTTGATACGTGCAAGTGTAAATGGAGAAAAAATATGCTTTATCATTGATGAATCAACTATTTTGGAAGATACTTTTTTGGAAAAAATGAACACATTATTGGCAAATGGTGAAGTTCCTGGCCTTTTTGAAGGAGAAGATTATGATACATTAATGGACGACTGTTTGAAAGCATCACAAAATGAAGGATTGTTGCTAGATTCTGCAGAAGAGATTTATCAATGGTTTGTTCAACAAATTGTGAGAAACTTTCATGTTGTTTTTACTATGAGCGATCCATATTCTTCCGATGTTCAACCATTTATTTCATCACCTGCTCTCTTTAATAGATGCGTTGTGAACTGGATGGGTACATGGAGTTTACAGTCGCTAATTACTGTTGCTCGTGAAGTTACATTGGGCTTACCAGTCGATAGATCTGATTACAAAATTGAGAGATTAGACGGCAAAATTGGTGGTTTAAGGGACGTTGTTATTGACATTCTTGTTCTTATTCACAATGGAGTCAGTAAATTTCTATGTCAAGAAATTGCACCGTCACACTTTTTACACTTGTTGAAAATGTTTTTGCTGATGTTTGTGCAAAAAGAAAAGTTATTGCAATCTTCAAAATCACATGTGAACAAAGGTTTAGATCACTTAAAAGAAACATTTATGAAGGTGAAACAATTAGGAAAGTTGCTTGCTGATAAAAAGATTGAGCTGACATTGGAAGATGATAAGGCCAAAAAGTTACTAGATAAGATGATAACTGATCAAAATGAGTCTGAAAGAAAGCAAGATATGTCAGTACAGATGCAAAAACTTTTTTCACAACAGGAACAAACAATTGTTAGTAGAAGAGCATTAGTCATGAAGGATTTGAACGAAGTTGAGCAGCTAATTGAAGAAGCTCAGAAAGGTGTTATGAATATCAAGAAGCAACATTTAACGGAACTTAGATCCATGCATAATCCTCCTGAAACCATTAAGCTGGTTTTAGAGTCTGTTTGTATCATGTTAGGATTTTCCGTTTCTTCTTGGAAAGATGTCCAGCATGTTATTCGTCAAGATGATTTCATTATTAGTATAATCAACTTTAAAGGAGAGGAACAGTTAACCGCCGAGTTAGTTAATTATATGCAGCAGCAATACGCTACAAAAGACAATTTCAGCTACGAATCAGCAGATAGAGCAAGTAAAGCATGTGGTCCTTTATTCATGTGGGTTGAAGCACAGCTGAAATTTTCATCAATTGCTGTGCAAGTTCGTCCGTTGAAGACAGAACTAGAGAAATTAGAAGAGGAACTTGTTGACACAAAAGCCAAACTTATTGCCATTAAAAGCCTAGTCGAAGATTTGGAAGAAGAAGTGGAAAAATATAAATTTCAGTACAGTGAGACCATTAGGATTACAGAAAACATCAAAATTGAGATGAGCACTGTTAAGGAAAAATTAGAAAGGAGTGTTGAGTTACTTTCAAGTTTAAAAAGTGAACGTCAAAGATGGGAATCTAATATTATAGAGTTTGAAAAGCAGAATAAATGCTTGATTGGAAATACTATTCTATATGCTTCTTTTAGTACTTACTGCGGTTACTTTTTGCCATCAGTAAGAAATCAGCTCATATCCACATGGAAAACTGTTTTAGAGAAACAAAACGTCCCGTTTGATTCAAATCATCATTTGTGTAATGATTTACCTGCAGAAACTATTATTAAATGGCAAAATTGTGGATTACCAAGCGATGAGCAGTTTGTTGGCAATTCATCTATTATGATGTCAGCATTTAGTAATCGTTATACATTTATCATTGATCCATCGTCTTTGATTATTCCATTTTTACAAAAGTTAAATGAGCCTCAGCAGCTCGTTATTACAAGTTTCTTGGACCCTGAATTTAACAAAAAAATTGAAAATTGTGTTAAATTTGGTGGGCAAATTTTAATCCAAGATGGTGAACATTATGACCCTCTCATAAGTTGCTTATTATCAAAAGATTTTAGTATCATGGGTGCGGGCAGAATAATGGTCAAGTTAGGTGATAAAGAGATTGACATGTCACCAAATTTTAAAATGTATATTCATACGAGAGACTCAAATGTGAAGATTTTACCGTTCATTTCAAGTAGAATGGATGTTTTGAATTTTACATTCACCTCAGATACTATGATTAATGAATCTTTAAATTTGACATTAAAATTAAAAGAACCTGAAATTGAATTCAAAAGATTGGAATTGATGAAAACTAGTGATGAATGTAAAGAACGATTAAGAAAATTTGAAAATGAGTTATTAGACTTGTTAAGTTCAAGCAATGATAATGTTCTTGATGACGATAGACTTTTGACCAAGCTTGAGGTTATAAAAACTGAAACAAACTCACTGAACATTCAAATGGTGGAAATCGAAGAAATGCTAAATAATTATAACAATATAAGGAATCAATTCAAACCATTAGGTGAGTTGTATGCACGTATTTCCACGGTATTGAAGAATTTCACTCTTGTGAATTCAATTTACATGTACTCAAATGATTATTTAAAGAATTTGTTTATGAAATCATTAAAAGTCAATCCAGATTTATCTGTGCAGAAAATAGAAACTGAATTTGCGAAGTTATTATACAAGGATATCAGTAATTCATTATTGCACCAAGATAAAGATGTCATGAAAAAAATTCTTAAAAACTTTGTTAATCTTACTGTCTTCGATGAAATGAGAATAAGCGAAAGCATTTCTGATAATCAATTTATTTTACTTAGATCAACAAAAGGTAATGATTCGACTGTTCAACTCAAAGAATTGGCAGATAGTTTAAAAGTAGATACTGTCAAATATGCTCTAGGATCCAGTGATGGGTACAAGGTTGCAAGTAAATTGTTGATGGAGTCGAAAAACCTCGAGAAATGGCTCATAATAGAAAATATTGAGATGTCTACAGAATTTTTAGAGTTGATTACAGAAACTATATTGGTGTCAAAGTCTAATATAGATAGCAAATTCAAGTTGATTTTAACATGCAAAATAGACTCCGCAATTCCATCGCTATTGGTCCAAGAATGCACGCAGATCATTATTGAAAATGAGCAAGGGCTGAAAAGATGTATGGCTGATCAACTACTTAGTGAGTCAAGCACCTTTAGCTTATCAAAAATCAACTATATAAGACCAAAAGAGACCAGGAAATTATACTTTATATTGGTTTGGTATTATGCCTTGATTGTGTCGAGATTAAGGTTCGATAAAGGTGGTTTCACTAAGAAGTTTGAGATCAATCAGACAGATTTAAGAAATGCTGAAAAATTCATATGCAAGTTTATTCAACTTCATTACAAGCAGGAGAAGAATGAAACCTTTACTATTAACTTTGAAATGTTGGAGATTATAAACAATGTTGTATCAGGTCTAATATTTGGTGGGAAGATTGAGAGTATTTCAGATATCAAAGTATTAATCAAGGCAGGTAAATTATTATTCAGCATGCACCTTTTTGAGGAGCTGTTCAACGTTTTGTGTTTTACTGACTCCGAAATTTTGTATGCGCCAAAAGGATACGATATGAAAATGTACGAGGACTGGATACATGACTTGCCGGAACATGAACCGATGGAATGGCTTGCACTGCCTGAAGATGCATATGTGCAGCGCAAGAAAGATAGTGATGTCGCTTGTGATGAAGCGGTGGATAAGATTCTGAAATTAGTTAAAGATCAGAATAAGTAAATAGCATACCCTCTTATTTAGCGAATAAATATATTTTTCAAAATCACCCACGATGGAACATGTTTTCTACCTGCACCATTTTTGGGCACAACCATAGCCAGTGCAACTATGGGGTTATTTTGGAAAGTGAAGGAAGCGGGAGGAGACACGGATGTCTCTCAAATGCCGGAATCCATCCCCGATGATCTTGCGAAGTATTTGGAATCCAAGGAATCACAGTTAAGTAATAGGGAATTCAAGCAATTGATACGCAGACAGTCCGCCAACGTTGAAGCGACCAAAGAGGCCGAATCGGCCACTGAAGGTGGAGATTTTCTCAGCATGATTCAAGACAAGGGGGACAAAGCCGCCAAGGAAGAGGGGAAGACGGATGCGCAGATACTTCCCCCGTCCGTGTCAAATGCAAAGAACATGCAGACACCTAAAGAATACACAAATTTTGAACTTGATATGTATCGTCGTGAGAATGACGAAAAGGAGAGTATTTTGACAAACTGCTCTGAGATTCAGCATGCATTTTATGCGTGTCTTGGGACACAGAAAATCTGGGATAGAGTTACAGCAGTTGCTAAGTTAGACAATGATGAGTGCACAAAACTTGCTGATTTTTTTGTTGCCTGCACGGAGATCCAAAAAAAAGCTTTCTTAACGTTTGATTATCCGGCACTGGGAAATATCAATGAAATGCAGAACGCCTCCAAATCAATTGATAAGGTATTCAATTCATCGTTTAGTAATGTTAATGACGTTAGAGATAAGGAGAAATTTCTTAACTACACAAAAGAGTTGAGAAAAGAAAGGGAACAGTTTTTTATAAAGTTTAATAAATGAACCAACTTATGTTTGCATGTAATAGACTGTAGTATACTTGGTTAAAAGATTATGAATTAAAAATATTATTTATTAATGATATATATAGTGGATAAGAATAATACAATTATTTATTATTATTATTCGACAAAAAAAAGATTAAAAAGTCAATGTAAATTAAAAATTAAAATGTATTTCTTTTTTTATTTTTTTTTTTAATTATTGTGAAACGAGTTCTTGAAAACTAGTTTGATTTTTCGTGTTGAGTGGAAACTCTCTTCATTGCAGCAATGAAATCTTCGAATGATCTGTTGTTTTCCTTCTCCTTCATTGGTTTACCATTCATCAATCTGTCGAATTTTTCAGATTCGGACATAGAGTAGTATGCACCACCCAAGATACAGAAGATACCGAATGACCAAATCCAGACTCTGACAACGGTAACAATATCATTCCAGTTCTGTGACCACCAACCGAATAAAGTGAAACAAGTTGCAATGATATCGACAATGAAAACAGCACCGGTTAATTGCCATGATGGAATTGATGACCAGAATGGACCGACAGCTCTGGTAATGAAAATCAACCAATTTTCAGTTAATGAAATTTGCAAGAAAATAA